>JAUTXX010029118.1:3721-18456 GCA_032273605.1 Panulirus laevicauda
AACAGGTTGGTTTAAAAGGATAACCACCTGTGACACATGGAGACGAGTGAAAAAGTATTGGAGAAAAAAACAAAGGAATTCAAATAGCAACAGACCACTGGGCCCCTTCAAGGCTCTTCATAATCATGGATCTGCATTCATCAAATGCACAACCTATATTCACTCTCAAATATACTTTTGACACCTACCTGCATAGCATAGGAAGCACAGGTCTGGGTGTTGGCATCTGTGGCAGCCAAGAAAGCTCTTCCTAACTCAGTAACCAGATTCACAACAAAAGATTCTGTCTCTATGTTCAAGTGGATCTCATTCAGTTCCTCTGCATATAAAGGAAAATAATGAATAATGACAAAAAAATCAATATAATGACAAATAAGTCTTTTTCATGCAGAATATATACTCGACGTCCCTGACTTACAAGCATCTCACTTACAAACAGGCTCCAAAAAACAATATTTAACTCCAAGTTCAACATACAACCAATTACTCAAAGCTAAAAAATAACAAAACTGCATTTTCATTCATGAACTGTTGCTTACATTTAATTTGGAATACAATATCTAATACATAATTACAGTCAAGTACAGGTATTTATTCTAATCTTATGCATTTCTACATCTGGCTGGAAAGAAGCAATACAGCTTTAAAAGAGGTAACAGGTTTGAGAAGCAGGTGTTTGCTTTGAAAAATGTGAGAGAAATACTAGGAAAAAGCAAGTTAATTGTATATAGCATTCATGGATCTGGAAAAAAGTATCATGACAGGACTGACAAAGAAGTCTTCTGGAAGGTGCTACAAAAATATGAAGTAAATGAAAAGTTGCTATATGCAGTAAAGAGAATTTACCATGATAGTACAGTAAGTGGACAAGCAAACCAATATGGCTTTTTCAGTGTGAGGTTCACTGATCTTTTCTCTAATGTGACTCACCTCTGGCCCTCTTATATAACTCAGGGATTCTGACAAAACTTATGTTGAGGACCTTGACATCTCTACACCAATGCTGAGGACCTTGACAACTACACAGCATTTGACAGGGTGTGGCATAAGTTATTGCTTTCTAAAATTCTTTCCTTTAGTTCTTCTGCTTTTCTATGTTCCCTAAAATATACCTTCCTCTCTGGCCAAACCATTGTAATAGATGTTGATGGTGTGACTTCCCCCTCTTATTCTATTAACAGTGGTGTTCCTCAGGATTCTTTCCTACAGCCTACTTTTCCTCTCTCCATAAATGATCTCTCATCAACTTCTAACCTTATTCATTCTAATGTAGATGATTCGACTTTACACACTTTATCTTACTTCCCCCCTCATTCCAACACTCATTCTCTTTCTCTCACTGAACACATCTCCACTCTCAAACTAGACCTCTGCAACATCTCAGAAAGGGAAAGCAGCAACCAGATTAAAATGAACAGTGATACAATCTAATTTCTCCCTATATCTCCTGTCACTCATTTTCCCCTGTTCAAACTGAAACCACAATTCAACCCTGTAATAACATAAACATATTAGGTCTCACCAAGTCTTTCACTTTATCCTGGAAACTCCACATGACCAACATCACAAAATCTGCTTCTCAAACAAATAAGATATCATACTTAAAACTACCATTAGTGGTCTTTCCTTACCTTTAATGTTCGAATATGTGTACAGTCGACTAGGGTCTATTGCTCCTAAGAGACCCAGACACTCTGCTACTGCCACCTGAACTTCTTCCTCCACCTCACGGCACTGACCTGACATTGAAAAGATGTTCTATAACAAAAAAAAAAAAAAATCTGAAACAGCCATTTAATTCACCATTCTGCAAAATACTACCTGCTTTTTACATAGAGAAATTCAAAATAATTCAAAACAAGAAATACCTGTGCAACAACATTCATCATTAATACTCTATATAGATTAAAAGAAACCTAAGTTTACTATAATCAATTCCACGTTTATTTCTTTTAGATAATGCCTCAGTAGTGCTACTATAAAAAGACAAGAGGAATAAAGATGAATGTTCAAATTACAAAGGCATAAGTTTGTTGAGTGTATCTGGTAAATTGTATGGAAGAGTGGTGATTGAGAAGTTTGTGGCATGCACAAAGCATCAGACTGAGCAGTAAAAGTGCTTTTTTCAAGAATGGTAGAGAACGTATGCATTAAGTCTTTACCTTGAAGAATGTGTATTAAAAATACTTAGAAAAATCAGGATTTATACATAAATTTATGGATCCAAAGAAAGCGTATGATAAGGTCGATAAAGATGAAATGTTTGATCCTAATTCTTTTATTAAAAAATCAACTAAAAAATGAAAAACTTTTGCTGAAGACTGGAGATACCATCAAAAATCAAGGTCAGATATGGAGAAGAAAATCGAGATTGAAAGAGTACCCTTACCAAGGAGAACACTAAATAATTCTGATACAGTAGGATGTACATTATCAGCATCTGTTGTGAGATGATGCACAGCTTCTTGGTTATGACGTAATGTATGGCGAAGACGAGCTAAGGCATTCAGTCGCACATCAAGACTCTCGTGACTAAGGCCTCGAAGTACAGCTGACAGTGCTCCTAAAACTTCTGTTGTGCTGCCCCTAAATAAATAAAGAAACCATTACAAAATTTACAATGCATGAGACTCTTTCTATAGTCAGCGTAATAGTGCCACCAGGTGCAGAATCTTTCCCACAGATTTTAGCATCTGCCTAACTTCAGGCCTTTAAGTACTAATGACTCAATAGAGTTATCTCACAGACAAGCATAGGATTTCTGCAAGGTGGCGGTGGCTTGACCAAAATATCAAAGCTGATTACAAATTCCTTACAAAAAAGTACATTAGAATGAAAACATTAAAGATAGCTGAATATACACAGATGAAAAATGGATGTAAGGACCCAAGAAATTATCAAATGAGAATAAAAAATGAAAATGGAGTAATATGAAAAAAGTCTTTAAGAATCTACAACTGCATAAACACTTTGTCATTTACCACTGAAATGTGGTGTTCTGACAGCTTCATGGTCATTAATACTGGTTAAAATATATCTATATCAGATTTTAAGCAACTTTATAAACATATAATTATACTAAATTTGCCTTAAAATCCTATTCCAGTTTGGAAAAAATACATAAAATTTCTTTTATAACTTCCCATACATCTCAGGCCATCCCAGTGACAAAAAGAACACTCTGCATGCACCAACCAGTTAATTATACTAATCTGACATAATCATCCTTTAATTCTAGTAGAACAAAGTTTTCTTAATATAATGTTTAATATGGTATCAGGAGAGGGTGAAGCAGTCATAACATTGGAAATCAACAATAAACATGGAGATGGATGTGAAACAATATGGCCAGCAGCTATGGCTTATGGAGAGGTTTCACACTTGTAACTAAGCTTTACAAACACAAAATGGTACAATCATTATTAAGATTTATTTCTATAAAACACAAGGCACTACTTAACAATGTACAGTATGTAAGTGAAGTATATTACATATAAACAATTCAACAAACTGAATATATGCTTCATTCACAATCCAACCTTACCTCACAACTTGCAGCTGGCGCTCTATGATTGCTTGATTGATCTGGGACAAAGCTTCATCCTCAGGAAGAAGAGGCAAGTTCCCAAGTAGTGGCTTTATTGTAGGCATCTCAATCTACAAGAAAACATGCATAAAATAAAAAAAAAAATTACATACTGAAAGACCATGCAAAATCTATCAAACAAAGCAAGCTATCTTAACCATAATACCCAAGAAAAATCAATAATGCTTCTTCCTTCTAGTCATCCTTCAATAAACGTGTGCATGGCTACATTTCTCTTTTCTTTATTTCTAACATTTTTAACCAGCAGAGCAAGAACACTACAGGAAGGCACAACACATAAGGTATTTAATATTGCTCAAACCAATTAATATTGCTCAAACCAAAAGCACTTTCAGCTAATGACATGGCTGACATTTTTCTGTTTAAAACAAGTCTATCAAGCTAAGCATGGAAGTAAAGAAAGGATTAAGGGACAGCATAGTACTCTCGACCCTGACCTGTGCAGCCCAAACATGGACATGGGATGAGTCAAAGTCCAGTTCAGGAAATGAGTTAATCAAAAGGGGCATATAGTATGCCTAGATGGAATCAACAAAGTAATGAAGGGGTGAATGAGAGATCTGGTATGGCAGGGAATACAAAGGGAATGAATTGTGGAGTGGTAGAGTGGGTGATATGTAATACTTTATGGTGGTTGGACATGTAAAAAGAATGCAAGATGGGGAATCTACATGGAGAGCGTATGACAATACAATTAAAGGGGTTGATAGGCAGCCAAAAACCAGGGAGGTATATTACCAGTACTACCCACCTGGGTATCAGGAGAGTTAGTTACATCTGCTTAGTGAGCCAGCACTTTTGTGACTGTCAAGTTGCACTCCACTGACCCAGGTAACTGTCTTTTTTTTCTGCCTGACTAACATGTGGGCTACTGGCATACTGTCCACAAACATACAATCTCTCCTTGCCATTGTAACACTTGGCAACACTTAACTCACACAGACACATTCCTACCCATTAATGCATTCACCAATACAGTACTTCACAGCACACATTCCAAATATAGCAGCTATCACAAACAACAAAACAAAAGTATTTTCCTGTTAACTTACATGAAGTCCCACCCACTAACTAAACAGTTCCAGTTAACCGATACAATCCTCAAAATGTAACGTATGTCAATGTCTTCACCTCATTTAAATCATATTTTTGCTCATATCATCACCATTCACCCATCACATGTTTATAAACACAGACATATTTAAAGACATATTACCAAAATGTGGGTCAAGACTGGTGCCATCTGCTTGGGTCGTTCCCGGACCAGAGGTGTCACAACTACAACTACTTCTTCCACTAAACCCTCCATGGTACTCTCATCCAAGCTAAAATGAATGAAAGTCATTGCAATATTTAAGATACCATTATAAATCAGAATACAGATATGAATAGGCAGTGCTATGCAATAATGTCTCAAAATTAACTGTCTTGTGAACTGGGAAAATGTCAACAAGTTTCATAAATATTCATCATGATATATTTTTCTCTCATCTTCATTTTTTGTGCACCTATGCTCTAAATTCCAATTGTACTATGTTATCTGTGTATATCTCTATCTAACCTATTTGCATCAAGAAAAAATAAGGTTAAACATCTATACTTAATGGACAATCTACATATAAATTCTCACTCAAAGTTTTCAGTCCACCTAAAATTCTCCCTTGCATGACTGCTATAAACTTAAGCTTTTCCATAACCGTTCCTGCCAATCATCCCTCCAAGATACCTAAAACATAAAGGACTTTAGACCCATCCGTATTCACTAATATTTGTGGCTGTCTCTCTTTCTCTAATTCACCAAGTGTATCAATTTCATCTGTATACAGTACCTAGTAATATCCATCCTACTCCATCATGGTTCAACAGTGTATTGCACTTAACCTACCCCATTCATTTCATGAATAACATACATGTAAAAAATGTAATACTAAACTTTAATCTGCTTTATTCATTTCCTGAACACCCCATCTGCAAAAATTATAACAATAATGCTGATATGAAATAGTCATGACCCACTACATTTATTTCAAACTCCTCACTGAATTCATGAATGCCACATACATTCTCTTTTTCACCTATGACTCTCTTCACTTCCTAGCTAAATGCAAAAACTTGATCTATATGTCTACTTCCCATAATAATTCCACATTATTCTTCCCCCACAAAGGGTTCACTGACCTTTTAGAAAAAAAAATCAATATCCTTGCTTGCACAAAAATTCTGATATGAAGCAGCCATGACCCATTTCATTCATTCCAGACTATTCACTAATATCATCAATTATTCTTACATTCTATCATATGCCTTTACTTAATCCATGAATCCCATATACATTTTCTTTTTCCACTATGACATTCTTATTTCCTAACTAAATTCTAAATCCTGGTCAATTTGTCCACTTCTCTTATTCTTCTCCCACAAAGGACTCTGATCCTTTAAAAAATCAGTCACAACACAACCATATACTTTAACTAACAATGTTATGAAGAGATAATCCAATGTAGGTCTTAGGATGATTTTTACTCCTTTTACCTTAACAGAGAAACAAAAATTGATTTTATCCAATAAATGCTGTCTATATCCATTTAACCCCCATTCTTCACTATTTCACTCACCACTTCTTAAATACTTCCACGTTTTTCATTTCTCCATTCTGTTGCTGTGAATTTCCCTATGTTCATCTGTATTTCTAAAAAGCAATTCTGCTTTACTTTGCTCCTCCTTTGCAACGTCCTAGTCACCTTTCCCGTTAAACAGTCTCCTCACTTTAAACCTACTTTACTAACAGCTTCATCTCTTACACTAGCACCTCAAATAAGTTTTTCCTCTCTCTATTACAAACATAATTCTTTGTCATGAGCAATTTCCCAGACTTGTTTAGTAAACCCATGTTTTCACACAAACCTCCCTCTAGCTCACCAATCTCTTTCCAAAAAGCTTGTTCGACTACTTTTGATTTTCATTCAATACTTGACAATAGGAATTAAATATATCTCATCATCATATGTTAAAAGAATACAGAACTACAGCAAAGACAAAGTATAAATATCAACCACAGTAAACAAGCAAATTGGTGAAATGATGGATAGGTGAATGGCCATGTGGGTAACTGTAAAGAGTGATTACTTTTGGGCACCTGCAGCCTTGCAGGTGAGCCCCTTATGAAAAAGTACAATTGAGATGATGAGAAAATGTATGAAAGTCCATAAAGCAAGACAGTGTTGATGCTGGTAAGACAGCAAGCTATCTTGGAAAAAAATCAATCCTTTTCACATTACCATAATTACTACTTAGTATCATTTCTTAGGACTAATAAGTATGTCAAAACAATATCTAAATAAGACAAAAAATACAACTAAATTAAAAAGGAAACCTACTTGTACAGGAAGTTTGTCCACGCATGGCAACCAATGTCAAAAAATTCTTCATCTTTCAGTTTGAGAGCTGTTTTTAAGGATGCCAAAACCTTTCGGGAAACAGGAGAAACATATCGCCTACCCATTACTACCAGTAGATCACTGAGAGACCACAAGGCAGAACGTTTCTCTCTTTAAGAAAATAAAACATGAACTGTTAAAAGGGGGATATAATCCCCTTTAACATTTTAGTGTTTGGATCATTAATAATAAGTGGTTGATTTTTTGTGCATACTGGTGCTGATGTGGGGGTAACTTGCACTGTCCACTTCCTTGTGTCACCTCCCAATATATACAAATACAGTGCCTCATACAGAATCATCTCTACAATCGTAATCTCTCCTGAGTTCTACATATTCCTAAATGAAAACATCCAAATCATAAATCATCTTCATATTCTGTCTACTTAAGTGTTCTTCAGTATCAATTCAACACAATTCATTTACACACATTCTTTTATTCATCCTCTTACTGCATCCATATCACCATGTAATTCTATCCTTAAGATGGCATTACCTTCACATTACCATAACTTCCTCTCATTTCCTAATTCTTACCCACATCCATTCTCATAACTTTGTAACCATTTCTTACAATGCATGCACTCCATTAGCTAACACAGACTTAAATTTCATATACATACAACAGTCCAGGTTGCATAAATCCTTCTAACAAGTCACAATACACTTCATGGCTCATATTCTTCCAGTTATTACTCTTATAATTCCAACCACCTGCTTCCTTAAAACTCTTCCATCATATCTATGATTCTACTCCATTATCCATACTAAAAGTACTAACTAATAACTACTAAACCCATTAATGCACCTGACCATACAGGACTGTCACATGCCAGACATGTTAATTTCTTAACAGCTGTGCACAATCATTTTAGAAATCATCACTAGGTATTTCATAAACACCCAGATACTAACAATTTGAGGCATCTCAATGAGCAGAACTATAAAACGAACACTGGGAGAGCTATTTCAACTATGCATAGGAATGGGTTAAAGTATTCACGTAAAACTCTTTAAACCTCTATAAGCTATCACTCGTTCAGCGCAACATCGAATCAAAAATATTTCTACATCCTTTGATTCTGAAAAGCACCTTCCATACTAAGTATCCTGCCAATGAATCACTCATTCATGCAATGGAAAATCCAGTTTCAATTCTTTATCTAGGCCTACATTCAAATCTTAGCTGAATGAATAATGGTAATAAATTGTTAGCGACAAACTCTTACTGGAATGAGTATAAGCATATCCATAGGAAATGCACCTGCATTCACTTAAGAGGACACTATTTCTGGCTTAAAAAAATATCAATGTTCTGTAGGATGACTGTAAATATATTTTTGTCTTCAAATACTATTCATAATGTCTACAAAACTAAGAAATGTTCTTATATTCTGTCACTATTTTGCCCACTTTGTGAGGGCCTCAAGTACAAAATACATGAGATTTCTAAACTTCTGCTACAATCAACACAACTCATGTGCAGGAAAGTAATATAAAGACCAATTCAAACTGTACAATTACAACTTACTTATACATAGTTGACAAAGAAACAAGTTTACTGTCAAGAAATCCTAAAATTCCAAGGAGGCGAGGAGCAAGGTAGTTGGCAATATCCTCAGATCCAAGAACATTAGCTCCACTATTATCTGAGCCATTCTCTACAGAATGAGTTGAGTGGTGACTGTTGCTTTTCTCTAGAGTCTGCATTTTGGAAAATTCTCGCAGAACAGCATTCCGGTGATCATGCAGTCCGAGAACTAATTCATTGACCTGGTTCTGGTGGAAGAAAACATATCTATTCTATATAAACACCGTGAGGATACAAATTTTAGAACACACTATCTGGATACTTTCAAATATCTATACGCTATCTATCTATTACCTTAAGCTCCGGTCCTGTTTTTATGGGATGCATAAAATGCATACACTTCCTGATTTCACTCAAATCCTCACCATATGTCAATGAAACAAAGCAAATACACAGCTATGTAAAACTGTCTAAATATTTTGCTTTATACACTAAGTACATTCAGAGTGGGATTAATGCCTCCATTCTCACTCTCCTTTAAGTTCACTCTGTCTCCAGTGCACACACTCATGCATAAGATACAATTTCCACACTGAAGGCAATGAACAATCACTGCTTAATTTTCCTACACTTATCACACAAAAAGACACACACACACAAAACATCATCACACTTCTTGACCTGTGGTCCTGCTTAAAGGACATGAGCATTGCAGGGGCCCCACAGAGGAAATTCTGAGAAAAGGAAGGCATGCTAAAGTAAGGCATATACTTAACCTAGAATAATAATAGTACATCTGGTGATGCTTGCCTTACAACTTTGGGGATATAATTTGACAATCATTATATGCTTAATGAATTCTGTAAATTATTTCATATTTTTCTTATCTTAGAAAACTAGATTAGAAATCAACCTATATACAATATATTAACAAACTTATTGACATATGTATAAAATCGAATCTACAAATGTACTCCCTTTGAAAGACAAAGGCATAGAAAAGGTGTGCACATATCAAAATCTGTGCATAATTCAAGACAAACCTGGACTGAACATCGCCTGATGTTCTCAATATGAATGTCAGTTGTAGTGGCAATAAAGTTCAATACTGCTTCTTGTTCCCCTTCTGAATGGTGGAATACCAAATGAGCCAAAATATGCTGCAAAGAAATATAAATTTTACCATAGGACCCTTAATTCTACTTCATGTTACCCTTCATTTGATAGGTATACAAGGAAGAGATTGAACTGAGTCAGTATGGTATATGGGATGTAACATGCTATCCACTGGCTGAACCATCATATAAAAAGTAGTGCTCTGTCAAGCTTGGTTAAGGATGGCAAGGACTAATCTCATGACACCATACATAAAAGCTAGAGAACAAATGTGCACAACTAAGGCCATTGTTTGTTCATTCCTGTCACTGTCTTGTAGGGCAAAGGAAAGAGGAAGATATATGAAAAATACTAGAATATAAAAAGTGAGAGCCTCTTTGTTTAGGGATATGTACACAGAATAAATCACCTTCTTGCTAAGTATCAGGCCAACACCACTGTGACTGCAAATTTGAGCTTTTAGCAAGTGGATGTACACAAAAAAAAATCATTAATATTACATAAAATGGTGGCAAATTTGAAACTGGAGATACTGATGCTTGGCAATTTAAAGTTTAAATGCTGGAAAACAAACACATGAAGTTTAATGATTATCTGATTTAGACAATTCGAAAGTACGACCAAGGTTTAGTTCCATATTAAAACTTTTTATAAGAAGCATAATTCAAGCAAAATCCAAACTAGAGCTATGGGTATTCTGCCATTCAACTCTTATTACAACTACATAAGTTTAATGGGTATATGATTTACACTTTACAAATCATGATCAGGCTTATTTTGAAGGCTAAGTTCAACATTAAACCTTTATGGTAAGTGAAATAATTCAAATAAAATCCAAACTAAAATTTTGAGTCTTATCCCGTCCAATTCCTTAGATGCAGGGAACAGCTGCATACAGTTTAATAAGTATCGGAATTTGATGTTTCAAGCTGTAACCAAGGTAATGGTTAAAGTGAGACTTCTGATGAAAGACAGACACAAATCCCACTCATTATCTGGCTTGAGAACATTATCTTAAAAATAAACATTCTACATTCAAATGTTTCATCTAAAATGACTCCCACATCCTCAACGTAACCTTCACTCCCTATTTCTTTTCCTGTACAGTGTTTGTGTGTAGGCACTGAGATAGTGTTAACTGTCCCAAGACTTATTTGTTCAAATTTTTCATCGTTAGATTATATTAAGTTCTCTTCCATCCATTTGTATGCAGTTATCAGAAACTCTGCCTTTTACCTTGGTCTTCCTAATCTTCAACTGTTTTACACTCTTGTGTCATCTACAAAATATCTGACTATTTCTAAATCAGACATCATGATTACAGAGAATACAGTCCACAACTGATCCTTAGGAGATTCCTGAAAGGACTTCCTCTTCAACAGATAAGTTTCCATTTTCAGCTATTTTGAACTTTCTGTTCATTACAAAATCTCTAATCCATTTTCCTATCTTTCCTTTATTATTTTGCTCAGCTACACTCTTTAGTATTACTTCATAATTTATTATGTCAAATGCTTTTCCAAAATCTAGAAAAAGTGTGGGGAGCATGGGGAATGAATCACTTATTTGCAAACATCAAAGTTCTGGTGGCAGACTCAAAAGTGAAATTAAACGCTAATGAAATCAGTATAAGCAAGACTAAATGTACAAACAAACAGGGTATACAAAACAGGGCATACAGAACTCGACTGATCAAGGAATAATAATGGAGAAAATAGGTGTAGATAGATGGAAAATGTAAAACTATATTGGCATGGAAAAGAAAGAAGAGCAAAGAATACACAACTGTTTGCTCCTGCCTGCACAATTACCTGGAAGTGATCAATTAGTATGTCTCGAAGACGAAGCCCAAGACATGCTGCTAGTTCTTGAAGTAGTCCAGGTCTGGACTCCTGTGATGCACGAACTGCTAGGACTGGCAACAAGTGATGAATCTGGCTACTAATAAATGATCCCAGTTTACTGTTCAACTCATTCCTAAATAAAAAGAAAAGTACAACTTTAATTCTGCACATGATCAATTATCAAACTATAATTACCCTGTACCTAACATCAATATCCAATGTAACTTCACCTTCCTAACTAATGATACACAATATAAGTTTTCATCCTCATCTAAGTACTTAGGTCAATCCAACAATTTATGCATTTTCCATTGAGTCACTGAGTGAGTATGGTCTGTAGGTTTATGGCTATACACCTATAATGGTGCTTGTAAAGGTAAACTGATGGGAACTGAATTTTTTCCTATGCTTTCCTAGGAATAGAAAAGATCTATAACGGCTACTAATGGTGCAATAAGTCATTGAATATTCAAACACAGACAGAATAAGTTAAATTATCATGTGACAATGGGAGCACTCCTCTAAGGGGGGTCAACTGATGATAAGAAGCAGTCTAGTCTCAGCTTGGAGCTGTAGATGATAATCAAAAACTCCCTGTAAAATATTCACCTCTTACTGTTGGTGGAGAAGCTCGGCCATTTGAAAACTTCTGCAATGTGGCTTAACACTGCACCCACTTCTCCTGGATCAATTATTTCACATAACACCTAAAAAAGGGAAGAGAAATTGAATGTTAATATGAATACATCTCTCATTAAAAAATATGTGCTCATTGCTATGAAATACAAAACATACTTTACAAAGTTTTCCTTGCGTGCCCCCATATATTCAACAGTATTTGTATTACCCACCTGGTTACAAAATATCCTTTGTTGTATACTGAACTTTTAGTATGCTAATGATTCATTTCATCTAAAGCTCTACCCTCTCACCAAGGTCTCCATTCAAACCACTTTCATACACAAACTGCTTCAACTGCATTCCATCTCCAATCATTCCTCTAAATCATGACCTTTCCCTAATCAATGTCTCATTGTATCTATCCATCCATTCTGTGGTCAACTTCTAATTGTAACTTCTACCGACAATGCAATATACCTTCTTGACCACCGTATCATCTTCCATGCAATCATTAGAGATGTTCCAACATGAGCCTTTCTGATGACTTCTTCATGCCACATGACCTACACCCTCACTATCTACTCTAATTGTCCTCCCAATTCCAACTATACAATTCACCTTATCCATCTCTATTGCTCTTATTTTTTACCTATGAACACTTCTGCCTATATAAACTGGGTGTCATTCATAAATCGGCAGTAGTACAGTACTTCTTTAACCAAAGATTGATATTACAGATGTCTACATGACAATGAATATTCCAATTTAAGTACAAAATCAGTCCCAAAGTTAAACAAAAACATAAACCTGTCTACAGTTATCATAAACATATATACATGTAGGAACCTTAGTACATATGCATCATGCATTTCAACATATATAGAAAACCTCAACACCATGGACCTTCAGCCATGCTGTCAGGAGTTACATATAAAGAAAGTCTACGTTGTTCCAATACTCTGATATTTCATTAATATTGACAAATCACACCAGTTTTTCACGGACTCCAATGTAGCTTTCATTTAGAAGCCACTTGAGTCTATACTCAGATCTGGTGATCCTTTAAGGAAATTCCAATTCAAAATGGGTTATCACCAAGAAATACGTGTATGCATTAAATGCGATTATGTTAAATTTACCTTTTTCACTTCATTAGAAAATCAAATAACAATTTTAGAACTTAAGTGCCTCACCTGTGCCAGAGACTGACGATGTCTTGCATATAAATCTTTAAGTGTGAGTCCTAAATTATTAGCTAAGGAATGGATTGCAAGATGAGCTTGGGCAGTAACCATCCTGTCTGTGTGGACTAAACACCGTAGCAATAACACCAACAACCCACCTGTCAATCCAACTACAGGATACCTGTGAATGATGGCATTTAGTTAAGACAGTCAGCAATAATATGAAACTATATGTAAGAACCAAATATGCATATCTATCAACAAATATCAAATAGAATGTAAGCTGGCCTGTACAGGTATCCTACATGCATCGCTATCTTTGCACAATTTCAAACACTCCTCCTTCCTTCTATTACACTCAATTTCGTTCTTCTTTCTCATCTTTCCTTATAAATGCTCTCTTAGCCTTCTCCAGTACCTCTATTCTTCCCTGACATATATCACTAAAAAACACCATCATTCACATCTCACCATTCTTTTCTCTATTCAATTTCTCCCAACATATTCCTCAATTCTCTTATATCAAGCAATAATCACTACAATTTACACAAACATTGTATGAACTAGTGTTGTTCATCTATGAAAGCTTTCTTCAAAAATTAATTTATCTCTCTATCCCTTCAACAGAAACTCTTATTTCAACTTTCATTCCTCCATCTTTCTAAAATGAACCCTACAAACAACGTTCAAAATTCAATGGTCCCCAACCTCTCATCATCCAATCATATCTCCCCATGCCAACTTTCCTCCAGTTCCATCTTCCTAAATATTTTCAAATGAATTCTCCCAAAGTGTATAAGTTTTCTCATTTTATCCAACACTAAAATTTTGTCCATAAACAACAACACTCTATCAGTCTAATCTTCCTGTCCTATGCTCTTCCTGTACTGCCATCAGAGGCCTTTACCAACTCTATCTATACAAGTATCATTCTGCCACGGACAAACAATACACAACACAAAATCACAGAGTAATCTTAATACTGGAATAAACAACAGGTTTTTGTAGCTGCATAGTATAAATTCTAATGCCTCACTTGCATGACCTGTATTATCAGAAGTATAATCTTACTTCACCAGATGGTGTACAGCTTCCAAAATGGCAAGAAGGATTTTGCTCAGTGTAGTCATATTTGTTTCATTCTTTTTCATTAACTCATTCAAATAAGAAAGAACAGCTTCTCCTTCTTTTGAAACTACTGCAGTTTTACAGTCCTGAAATAACACAGAAAACATGAAACACCACCAAAATATATTACAAGATAAAAGTTTGGTATGTGTGGTTAAAACACATATAGGTGTAACTTTTTTATATTCTATATTCATTTATCATACTTTGTCGCTGTCTCCCGCGTTAGCGAGGTAGCGCAAGGAAACAGACGAAAGAATGGCCCAAC
>JAUTXX010029227.1:3344-18453 GCA_032273605.1 Panulirus laevicauda
TGAACTCCAAACTTAAAAATGTTTCGAGCATACTCATGTAGAGTAGGTAGCACAGTAGGAAAACCCATATTCTTAATGACTACCTGGCCTCTGATCTGGAATGTCCACAGCTGCAAAAGATAAGCTAACCCAGATCTATGAAGAAATATTGTCTAATGAATCGTTTGTCAAATGTTATAGATCTCTCATGAAAATCTTGTCCAACTGGAGATTCCTTATAAGAGTTATGGATGCATCCGCTTTCTTTACAGCATAGGCTACAGCAGTCAGCCACTGTTTGTGAAACGAGTAGTAAGTTCTTGAGCCACCATGAAAATTCCTTGATAATGTGGTTAAAAAAAGCCAAGATAAACTTCAAAAATTTTCCCAAGTAATTTTTCATGAGACTACTGAAATTTTGGTGTTTTGAGATTAAAAAGGATTACAAACCAAAACTGATTCAGATAGGATCTATTTTCCTTAGTCTAGCATCATATCTCTTTTCCATCAGCCTTGCCTAAACCTTTAGGAAGTGGTAAAGGGAACAATTACATATGACTATCTACACTATTACAAAAAACAAAACTGGCATAAATATCCAAACAGGAATCCTTCTGATTCATTGTTAGGATTTCATGTTCTAGCTCCAAAATCTGAAGCCTTACCTGGAGCATAACAGTAATATCATCCTGCTGAGTAGCCATTTCCCACTGAAAAAGGGCTAACACAAAAGTAACAGTATAACTTTCTTTGTTAGATTTGTAAAATTAATGTATGGTCTCCTGTGACACTCTAATTAGTCACTTTACAGTATTAAAAGTAAGAATAAAAAAAATTCATCAAAAAAAGTTCTGTCATGATTCATACCGATGTGCCTAGTGAAGAATGTGATCTCGTGATGGCAAATGGTAATGATTGTTTCGTTCCACCACCACTACATCGAGATGTGTCTATTGTCTGCCTTCTTGTTAGTGGAGGACTCGGAGTTGCTTTACCCTCTCCCACTCTTCGATAAGTTAACTTTCCACCAGCTCCCTGGAGACAAGAAAAATATTACATCACCTATAAAACTTTCTGATGTGGAATAAATTCAAAAAGTACCTAAATCATTGTAAAGGGAAGAAAGCAAGGTTACCTTTCCAAATGCTGTAATGAGAGGTATGAGAGGGTATAAAGATCAATTCAAAATACATGACACCCTACAGCATTGTCTTCAGAGATTCCTACCCTAATGTTCCTACCAAGTACTTCCACCTTATGTTCTTGACTAATGTTCCAAACTACAGTTTCTAGCTAATGCTCCCAGCTAATACTCCTACCTACTACTTCTATATAATGTTCCTACCTACCGCTTTTATCAACTGCTCCTACCATATCACCAAAAGGCAGGGCTAGCACAAAAAACCACTGCAGGAAAATCTAGAGTTGCAAAGAATAAGCTAAGTGAGTTAAGTGATGTCAAGTGTTATGTGTGAAAAGAAGAGATTGTATGTCTTGTGAACAGAATTCCCGTGTCCACATGCAGGAGAGGCAAAAAGAAAAAGCAACTACCAGCAGTGCAACTTGACAACCACTTAAGTGCTGGTTCACTCCACAGATATCACTAACCCTCCCAATAACCAAGTGAGTAGTACCAGTAATATACCTCTCTGGTCGGTGGCCGCCTACCATCTACTACCTAGCCAGAAAAAAATAATTCAAAAACTATATGAACATATTCATATACATGCAAATGCCATCTTTTCGTTATTTTGGTTTCTTTGTATTAATAGGTTCTCTTAAAGTTAACCTTTAAAAAGTAATGAACATTCATATAAAATCTTCTGAAAAGACAGATGACAAAATGTGATGGTTCAACTCTCCCCATCTCTAACTAAATATCCAGCAGACTTAAGGTAACATTAGTAGCCGACAGAAGTCTCCTCCATCATGTGGTATGTGCAAGAAAAAATTCTTAATCTCCTCAGGTATCCTAGAATTACTATTTTACATGCAAATTCACTGATCTCTCAGATCAAGCATACTGTAAAGTAACCCCACAAAAAATACGTAGATTGTTAGGTGACTTTTAGACATACCATACTCCATCACTAACTCCTCTGGTAGTTTCCTTTGAGGTTAAACATTACAAAATTCATAACAACAGCAAATGCAACCAACCACAACACAGAAGTGATAATGGCTTCCCATCCAAGGGTAAAGGTTATATGTTCAGCCCAAGCTGATCCAGAGACTTAGGTCTTAATTCTTTACTTTTTCTCCTTAAAGCAAGATACATATTTTGAACTATCATTTTTGTGATAAATCCCAAAGTGTGTTAAAATGACTTGCAAAGCAGTGAAACTCTATTGTATCATATCTCTAGAATTCTGTTCTCACCAGGAAATTCAGAACATCCTATCTATAACAATGTATATGAATATATTAAATTTGGGGAAATAATTTATCATAAAATAGCTTTAGAGGAAAAACTATGACTACTGATTACAGTAAACTTTACCTGCTGTTTGGAGACACCTGTCTTGATATCGAGAGATCTAGGAACAGAAGACTGTCGACTGTTTATACTGATGGAACGTGGTTGTTTCTGTGGAGTTTTGTTTTGGTTGTAGGCTTGACGTACCTGTGATGCCTGTGATGGGTACAGTGCAAATTAAAGATCATAATAATGCACAAATACAAGATCGACCCAGCCTACGCTTACAAATACATTAATTTGTTCTGGATTTATCTTGTGCACTTGTGATTACCTTCAATATCATTCCTTAACCTAAATGGCTGTGAATCAGCTCTGATCATAAGTTACTTCATCTCTACCTTTATAGCAATTTTGGTTATAGCCTATTGACATAAAGTATTAATCTGAAAATTTTCATATGTAAAACAATGGTGTAGGATACCCTAATACATAATTCTCTCTTGGGGTTCACTAACCAAAACCCTCCCGAGTTGATATGAATTTACGAATATATTCATTTTTTACTATTTTGCCCCATCGCCATCACCAACCAATCTGCTCTGATTATGGTCCCACTGGTGGACTGCAACAAAGGGAACTAAGACAGGGCCTCCTGTCCTGGTCATATGGGCATCAATGGAGGGGCAAAGATAGCTCACAGCCAGTCTGAGGCAGAATGACATGATCATAGGTCCCATCCAAGCCTGAAGGTGGCATCCTCAGCCTAAGCTGATCTAGAGACTCTAAGTCTTAATTCTTAACGTTTATCCTCAAATAAAGATATACATTTATGTTCCATCCTTTTTGTGACATATTTCAAGATGTGTTAAAATAACTTGCAAGAGCAAAAGAAGTGAAACTCTACCATATTTCTAATATTCTGTTCTCACCAGGAAATTCAGGCCAGCCTATTATAACAATGTCAGTCAATCCAAGAGAAAAAAGTTTACCCTTACTGCTTGTGCTACTAGATGGCTTTCACAAATTTTGTACTTGCTTCAAATGGTAAACTTGGGAAGTAGCCATAAAAAGTGTTCAAAAAACAGACACCATAAGCACCAGGGGAAAAAGATTTGGAGTCATCATCTTCAATGTTACCACACAGCGGACAAAACAACACAACTGGTCTAGCTTTAGCTAAAAGGAGGGGTGTAAAGATCCTTTAGATAAGGAATCATTCATGTGACAGCAAGCACAACCAAGTACATTAAAAAGACTAAAAAAAAATATATAAAAAGAATGTAATGATAATCTAACATAAATAATAAAAATAGCATGACAGACCGCACCTCTAGCCACTGTGAGAATGCAGAAATGTGTGTGCTTTAATCAGGTGGCATAAGGTGGGTCCAGAGATGTGAGCCTGCTAGCAGCTGCCAATTGGCTGATAGCAGGCCCATTCATATGAACATTTTGCTGTGGACACCACTGAGTCTCATAGAGTGCATGTTTGGCTGCTGCCTCTTCACTGAATGTGGGACTGAAGTAGCCCAATCTGGTTATTACCAAAAACAGTCTCAATGATTACCTTACAAGCCACAAAAAAGAGAAATGAGACATGGATGAGAAGTTATTATGCTATGTACGTACCGGTGCAAGAATTCTTATATTTTTTTATTTTTTATTAACCTATGTCGCTGTCTCCCGCGTTAGTGAGGTAGCGCTATTGTGCATCCAGCAAGAATTCTATTGCATGTAAATGCTTATTATGTTCAATTCTTTACTTGACTGCATTCTTAAATGTTCTGGTTCATGTACATTGAATCACAAAAGATTATTCCATTTAAGTTAAATAACATTGAATAACCTACTCAGAAAATCAGGTGCTAGGGTTAATAAAACATGTAGAGTTATGAGTGTAATGGATCCTAAATGTATATGAAATACATCTACACAGACCAAGTTGTCCATTTTGTATTTCCTGGTGCTTAACAACATTTATCGGCATTTCCCACCCACTCAAAAAATACAGCAATCAACCGAGATATAAAGTTAACCAACCCATTATGTACCCCTCCTTTTTTCTATGTCTAATACCATTCTATCTAATGATCTGCATTATCAAAATATTCACCAATGTGCAACTACCATAATAAATAAATTTTTCAAACAAAAATGAAGAAACAAAGTATCATCTATTACAACCATATATGCACCTTCCTCGTCTTTACCTCCACTTACTTTGTTCATGTTTACAGTTGGCCCTGGTTTTTGTAATGCACTTCTACTCTGTACAACTTCAGCACATGAACGTCTTGTTTCTCCACCATCACTGGCCTTAACATCATGCCCCTTCACTTCTGTTGTTTTACATGAAGAATCACTCACTTTTGTGGAATCACTCAATTTTGTAACATCGTTCACTTTTATAAAACAGTCACTCACTTTTGTAGAATCCATCACTTTGGTATTCAAATCAAAATCTTTCAGTTTTGTTGCTACAGATGTAACACTGCTTCGAATGGAGGACTTTGGACTCTCTGCACATCTAACAACAGTATTGACCTCCTTTCCACTACTGGCAATCAAAGAATCTTCACACTTCCCTTTTTCTGCTGTGTTTTCACAAACCGTAACATCACTTATTTGTTTTACAGGTTCAGCATTTTCGTTAACATGATCAACAAGCATTTTTACTTTTTCTTTATCAGATGCCACATCATCTTCCCCTTCCTTTGTAAACTTCTCATTTTGAACTCCATTTCTTATGCTCACTTCATTATCAGTTCCCATATTTTCCTGCTGCTTTTTGTCATTTTCATCACAATTCATCACTTCACTCATATCCCTCACATCATTGCTCTCGCACTCCTTAACTTCCTCTAGAACATCTCCATGTCTTCGTTCACGACATTCCCTTTTAACAGTTAACTGAGCATTCACCTCTTGATGTTCATCTATACTTGCTGGATGCACAATAATAACTGGTTTAGGTGGTGTGGTTACCCCTGATAATGTTCTACCATTACTGATCACTAAATCCTGTTTAGATAAATGAAACTTATCAACAAATTTCTTTTCTTGTGAACATCCATTTACAAGGCCAGAACGTTCTTGTTTTGTTTCAAATGTAAGGGCTCGTCTTGCATCACTCAGTGTTAAAATCTTACGATCGTGGTGCAATGCCTGAAATTATGAAAAAATCATAACATAATCATATACTTCACTTTATACTTTGTCTGGCAATGAAGCCATGTGACATTTGTACATTCCACTTATAAGCTTATAATTTTTACTATTACTGTCAGATATGGAAAAGAAGTAACACATACCATAAAAAAAGAAAAAATGAAATCCAGCAACTGACATACCTTACCAGGAGAAGACGTACGAATTTCCCAAGTTAAAGAATTTGGTCGCTGAGGAGGAGGTGTGTGTTCATATTCCCACTTCAATTTCAACCATTCTATAAGTTTCTGGAAGTCACTGCTATAACGTTCTAACATCAAAATAGCTTCCTAAAAACAGAAAGCAATATGCATAAATAAATCAAACCATTTTCACTCTAGCTGATAGTAGATATCTAAGTAAACCTCATTTTGAGGGCATTCAAACATTATTGAGCATTCTTCAGTCTTATCATTAACCATAATCCAAAAACAGATTGTTGATAGCTTACAGCTCTTCCAATTTTCTCCTTCAATTCACCAAGATTACTCCAGAAGCTAAATTCACACTGGTATTTCTGTTAATCAAACTTTCTATCCTTTTAAAAAACTGCAGAAAAAGGCAAATTTCTGATTAAACGACATAAAATGGAATATCATGAGGATCTAGTTCCTAACAGTCAATGCAGTGAAGTGCTAAAAACCTCAAGGACTCATGCAAACTCTGTTGACGATGAAAAGGCAGAATAACAAAGCAATATCCCAGTCTCTTTATCCATTCATTCTAACTACATATGCAATCTTACAGTTTCCTAAGGCAAAGCTTGCAAATATGTGCTCACCACAAACTTGCTAATTCATAATAATGTTAGTTTTTGCAACCACACAAATTAAACAAAAGTAGATCCTGGGTTCACCAGACCCACTGTCACTCAATTGTCTAATCTCTGGAAGCTGTCAGCTCTTAGTTCATTTAAAATTCCCATCTTTTTGGGCAAAGTCATCATACCATCTAAAATTCTAATATATTTGGACAAAACACTTAAAAGTATCTCATATTTCTATATCTCTCGACACCTATTCCCTCTAGGAGCTCCCTAAAGAGGGTGCCCATGACAAAACAGTCTCCATAACTGGTGAACTCTAGGGCCACTTTGTAGCATTTAGTGCCTCAACCTTAACAGGCCACTGGCAGAGGGCAACTCTAGCGCAGCACTGCTAGAAGCTCCTACCTAAGGTTCCTATCAATTACTTCTACCTAATGTTTTAACCTACAACTTCTACCTAATGCTCCTACCTAATGTTCCAACCCACTATCTATCTACCTACATCAATGTTACCCATTCCCTTCAGGAACTCCCTTAAGGGGGTGGCAACAGCAAAAGACTTCATAACTGGTGAACACAAGAGCCACTTCTTACCCTTTTACTGTCTCAACCTTAACAGACCACTGGCAGAGGGCAACTTCAGTGCACTGTTTTCAGAGGCTCCTCTCTAAGTTTCTACAGACTACCACTTAATGCTCCAACCTAATGCTCATACCTAGATGTTCCTACCTACTACTTCTACCTTATGTTCCTGCCTAATGTTCCTACCTACTACTTCTGCTTATTTCTCATACCATTTTGCTAAAAGGCTGGAGTAGAGCACATTGCTCACCAAAGGAAAATCTAAGAGTTGTGTGAATTATGTGTTGTTAGTGTTATGTGGGACAAGGAGAGATTGTATGTATGTAGACAGAATGCCAGCAGTCCATATGTGAGTGAGGCAGAGAGAAAAGACAGCTACCTGGGACAGAGGAGTGCAGCTTGTCAACTGCAAATGTGCTGGCTCACTCACTACACAGAAATCACTAACCCTCCCGATACCCAGGCAGGTAGTACCTACCAACTACTACCTACTCTTCCCTACCACAGTCTTGAATATTTTTGCTGGCTGCCTTATTCGTGCAGTCTACTGATTTCTTACAAATTTAAGTTTCCTGCATCTTTCTAGGGTTGGTTTGTCCCACAAGCTATAAGATACCTCATATCTCTAGGGGTTACAAGTTTTTTAACCCCTTATCTCACTGGTGAGGTAAATGCCTCACACTTAGTTGACCACCTGAAGGTTATTAATGGCATGGCTAAGCCAGGGATACCCTCTGGTAAATCAATCAATATCCTTCACATAATGATGGCATCACAAACCCCAAGTCATTGGTACAAATGCAACTCATTATTTCTCATATCAAAGGGGTTGTAAAACAATCTATTTCTTTTGTGTTTGTTTGCAGTTTCCCACAATTGTAAGGCACAGACAATTGGGCTTTAAAGGAAATATCCTCTCATGGCTCCTTCACAGCTATTTCTCCTTTTGAGCAGCAAAAATACAAGTGCAGAGGATTTCCAGCCCCAGCTATATAAAACATTAAAAATATAAATAAAAAACATAATAATATCATTATTAATACCATTAATAATATTTTGCAATGACACTAATATCAATAACTCACCTTGCATTCCACAATGCTTTCATCATCTTCACATGTCTGATAGATCTCATCTACTGCTTGTTGCAAATTTCGAAAGAGGAACCCCCAGTGACGGGCACGTAAACCTTCAAGAACAAAGATTAATTAACAAGGCACCCGGCTCCCTTCACCAATGAATAAATCAAAGCTAAACAATGTGAGTTTGAAATAAACTGCCTGAAAACAACATACAAGCATGACTACACAATTAACAAATAAAAGACTGATATGAGAACAAGCGTGTTAAAAATAACCAAAACAAATGTACAAAGCCCAGGTAAGAAGTATGTGTGTGATTGTGTGTTAACATGAATAACTATGATGTATAATATGTAGTGACTGGAATTTCAAGATACTGTCACAGTGTGGAAAGAAACACAATGAACATAGACATCCAGACAAAATATACTAAGAATACTTCACAAAATTATATATATATTTTTTTTTTGTGAAGTAGCTACCTCGCTATCGCGGGAAATGGCGAATAGTATGAAAGAAAAAAAAGAAAAAGACTTCACAAAAAAACCATTCAACACTTACTAGCTTGAGGGTCACGGCCAGCTGATGCTGATCTTGGCCGTTTGTCTTGCTTGGGGCCACGACGTGGAGCTGTTTCTGCCACCCGTTTCACCTCTCGATGACGAATAACTGTTCATATTTCATTACAGTTACACACTTTTATTTCAACATGAGCGATACTATACTGATCTTTATCATCCTACCTTCAACGGGCAATACATCACATAAAGGTATACTTATTACTTAGGATCAATCACCGAATTCAATGATCACTGCCTGGCTAACTTTGAAACTGCTTTTCTGATAAAACAAACCCACAAGAATGACATCCATGGAATCACTCAACTGATCATGAGAAAATTTAGGTCTAATATAATAAGGTTCAGCAGAGTTTAAATATAAAAATAATCTACATACATAAACTCTCCCACTTTGTGCAACTGCAATGATGTATGGGTTCAACATGTGGAAGCATTAGTACACAGATCATACAATATATGCCTAATCCCCCCCCATGGAATTGGAAACGGAGCAATGATGATTGGTAGACATTTCCCAGCTTTAAAATAGGATGTCATGTACTCACTAAACAATGTCACGTACCAGATTCAGCCTGTGGTGGGTCCTGAAGAGGTAAGGAATATGCCACAAGATTACGAGCCTCCCTCCCTTCTTCTTGAAGGCGTGCCTTGACACGCTCCACAACCTCATCCTGAAACCAAAACCCATTAAGGCATTCTGTATCAATTATAAATAAACATCTTAATTACATTTTGTAATGGAATTCAAAACAAAGAATCACTACAAAATGAACATTAAATTTAACTACCATATAATTTTGTGGTTTACAAGAAACATGTCTAACAAAATCTTACAACAACATGAAACATCCTGTTTTTTCATAAGAATAAAATCATCAAAAATATTTCATTTTTATACACAAATACTATTACCACATTAGCAAGGTACAGGTGGAGCATCCCTAATCTGAATACCCTAAATCCGAAATGCTCCAAAATCCACAACTTTTTGAGCTGCGACTTCAGACAGCAATGCACCAAGACAAACGACCGGGTGACCATCACGTGCTAGGGAATATGGTCCCACTGAATGTTAGAATCAGTATCTCCTGAGAAAGACTGTTAAAAGGTCGAAACATTGAGGTATATCTCAACTCTAACCCGTTTGTTTCCATACCATACTGTTTTCCATGAATCATAATGTACATTTTTTTTTCATTATATTTAATCGCTGTCTCCCGTGTCAATGAGGTAGTGCAAGGAAACAGGCGAGAAATGGCCCAACACATGCACATGTATACACATAAATGCCCATACACACACATATACATAAATATACATTCATTTCAACTTATACCTTTTAGGGCAAACAATGGAGTGCAGAGATATTTCAAAATCTGCATTAGTACCATGAAGGATCTGAACTACTGTAAACATACAAAACACTAATACTATACTTTCTGGAGTGGAAATAAGTATATCATTATTTCCACTTGAAAATCCTTGAAGGCATGGTTCTAAACTTACACTCAAAAATAGTTTTCTATAAGCATAACAGGCTTGGAAGTCTCGGCAAAGTATTATCACTAGTCAAAAGGTGTAACAAACCTAATACATAAAAGATTCTTAAACATCTAAGGCACAAGACTGTTTAACACACAACCACAAACCATTAGAAATACTATGAACAGTACAATGGAGAAATTTAAGAAGGCCCTGGATAAATACTGAATCTACATAAAGACCAAACCAGCCAGGCTGTAGTGGTTGCATAGACCTGCAGGCCACAGTTCCAATAGTACGGTCTACCACTGAATTAACACAGCATCTTGGCCTAAAGCCAAACTATGGGCTTAAGGGGTGCTTAGATTTAAGATACCCTTATGCCATACCTCATCAAAAGCTTTGGATATACAAAGAACTAAAACATAACAAAGAACTAAAACATAACATTCTTCAAAATCTCAGAGACAATGACCAATCATTATACAATTACAGGGTACACTCTGATTAACAGTGATAGGTGAAACAAAGTAGTCATTGGTGTCTTGGTCTCTGTTAAAAACTCACGTCAATCTCAATGCAAAAATGCTGTACCCGCTGAAAATGTTTAATGGCCCCCCACACAGACATAAGAGGTAGATGTATGATTTTATAAGTCAACAGAAATCTATAATAAACAAGATTCTATCAAAATAGGAGATTTTAGCATATAGGTATCTAAGTGAAGGGAAACCCTTTCCAGTAGCTCTGGGCATGGACTCTACCACAAACTGTTCGACTGGGCTCATAAGTGGCATATTAATTCCGATATCAATAAGTGCAGAGTTTTACATATTGGTAGTAAAAATTAAAAGGCAAGTTACAGTACGAATTCTGTTGAACTGCAAAAGGTATATGAGAAAATAGACTTGGGTGTAATGATATCTAGTGACCTAAAGCCAAGCAAGCAGAGACAGAAGCGGAGAAAAGATCAAACAACATTTTTGAATTCATAGGCAAAAACCTTTAAATCTAAGTCAAGGAAAATCATCCTGACTCTTTACAGTTCATTGGTTCATCCTCATCTTGAATAATATATTCAGTTTTGGTCACCCTACCTGAAAAAGGGCAGAAAATGGAGAAAGTGCAGCATCAAGCTACCAAGATGATTCCTGGTCTGATAATCAAATCCTATGAGAATTAACCAATCAAGGTGAGCCTCTTTAGCTTGGAAAAGAGAAGGTTAAAAGGGGATCTAACTCAATAAATGAAAATCATCAAAGGCTATAATAATCTTGATCTTATATGCTACGAAAGACTTGATTTATTTGATTTCACACAAAGTAATGGATATAAACCTGCGGGTAAATATTTTTCCTATACGAGACAAAGTACTCTTTCTCTAACAGGACATGGAATGACATACAAATCAGAGTGGTTGCATGTAGTCCTATAGATATGTGTAAGAACAGTCTTGATAATCATTTCCCTTCAAATCCATGATCAATCCATGACTTGTATCATTTACATTATCAACTTTCTCTTTTCATGGGAACCATATCCAAATACATAAACTGAGGAAACTTACCCAATTCTCCATACATAAAATCTGATTACATATAGTGTACCAAAGTCCATGGATGATGCATCAACTGTTCATGGACACAATGTTATGATTTTTTTTTACCTATCAGAGAAACCAGAATATGGAGATAAACTTGCCTGAGAATCCGAAATGTGGCTGTCACTGTTTCCTCCCTTCATGATGCCCAGTGTTAAATGACCATCTGGAAAATGATGTAATAAAATACATTAGTTCAATAAAATACTGCAAATTGCACTTAGATGTTTGCACAGGGGATTGAAATTAATGTTACTTTTGTCAATAAATGTTAGAAAACTGACTCCATCAAATCCATGGGGCCAAGTTATGAAATCCCTATCCCTGACTATACATGGAGTTTTCAAAATGACTATTTTCCTACTGCCCCCTTTTCCGACAACCGGCTAACTTTCTGCACCACACCAAATCTACATTCCCACTTATTAGCCACTAACATTCAAAACCTCAACACTCACCATGACCAACTGACCTCTTCGGGATCATACATTGTTCACCAAAGCATTTGAAAATACTTCAGTTCTATGACAACTAAACATATTTGTATAACATCCTATGTAATTACTGTTTAAAATTATGTAGTAATCAAAAGTGTTTCACAAAGTTTCACATAAAACTTTATCTGATCATAGTCCTCCCTGCCACTCCTGACATATAAAATTATCAC
Organism: Panulirus laevicauda; assembly: GCA_032273605.1. NCBI lineage: Eukaryota > Metazoa > Arthropoda > Malacostraca > Decapoda > Palinuridae > Panulirus > Panulirus laevicauda. The sequence continues at coordinate 15,710 of JAUTXX010029227.1, forward strand.
AATGACTATCCCAAAATATTTTTGTATTCTACATACATTACACTACAATTGCAAAGACAATGTGTGTCATTCCAGAGTTGGTGCACCATTAAACTTCAATTTAACCATGTCAAGTTACAAGAAACACTGAAAAGATTATTTTGCATTAGCATCAATATATAATCTCCCAAAATAATCAAAATGACTTAGTCATCAATATTGTTCTTCAAGACTTTTCTTATTACATGGGGTTAGTAAAAGAGTAAATCAAGTCTTATGGACCAACCTGAAAGCAAAAATTTCCTCATAATGCTTCAACACTTATCTACCTAAATAAAGTAAAGGATTAGTTGAATCTAGTAATTCTAATATACCAAAACTCAGATCTACCCTCCATACGGTCAAGGAACATGTCCATAATTCAATAATCTTACTCGTCTGAATCCTACAATTTCATTTTCTTCCAAGCCCTCCCATCTATCTTCTGGGTTGCATACATTACAACTACCCGCCTACAATATCATGTATAATACAGTTCCTAACACTTCCAAGAAATACGTAAGGAAATAGTCTCAAAATGCATATAAGGCCAGTATTGAACGTTGGCAAACTTAAACCTGTCTCCAATACGGCCTTACATAGGCAGTAACAACTGTTATATCTAAATTACTTACTCAATCAGTGGGCTTAGCCATGTTCGGCCCAATATCATGTCTTCCAATGTTTGTACTGATGCAACATATTAAAGGCGCAAAAACAATTCCAGCCCAGCCGCGACCTTCAGCCACTCACATCAACATTACCCTCCTACAGCATGGCCTACCACTCACTAATCACATTTCACTGACACTACTGCCGATTATGTTACGTCACACTTACGTTTGTGGTGACGAAAATGTCTTGTTTTATCTTAAGTATTATTATGAGGACGGAAAATAAGCGCCATGGGACTTATGCCTATACACTCAGGTGCCTGACACTGGTTAGCCCTGAGTCATGAGCCAACACAATGTTTTAGTTACATATTTTGTGCCTTGATGTAATATTTATTACAATATCTATTATCTAACTACTCTTATTATATTCAGTACTTAATCTGCAATCATTTAATACTGTATTTAATCAAATTTGATGTGGTAAATAATTTTTATTTTATCATCACCCTGATACAGTAGATACTATCATATAATATTAACAGCATATTTCAAAAATTCATGTAGGTAAGTAAATTACTTAAAATGAACACAAATGTATAGCTTGGTTTTCAATTAAAGGTTGAAGTAAATATTTCTTAGCAGTATTTATCAAAAGTTTCAGATATAAATCGACAGAATGCGATCGGGAAATAATGTATTCATTTCATTGTTGGCGCCTAAATGACGGGCTTTTTAGCGCACATATTTGGACACAATACTGAGAAGCACAGCGTTAATAACTTCTGAAAACTTTGTGATAATTCTGGTGGTAAGTATCTACACGTCTCTTTCATTACCATAAATGGTTATATCTGTGCTATTTTTAACTCGCTTGGGATAACTGCTTGCCCATGCATGATGATTCTCTGTGCAGGATTCAAAACGGGCCATGGCCGTGTGGGATTAAAGATTGAAAATCTTGAACCCTCTTGCACCCATTCCTTTCTATAGTTAGTTTAGCAGTTTTTCAGAACCCAAATGTACCATTACCTGGGTATACGGTGCCAGAAGACACTTCCTCTCATGAGTCTTACTCTGACTATGTTTCCGCCAGAGATAATAACAAATCTTCCATTTATGAAATCATATGCTCTTTACGAAGGAAATGTTTTCATAGCCCCACAAATAATTTGTCTCAAGTTTTGCAAAACCAGCTTCCCCTTCTTTTTCCTTCCGATACCACCACTTTTCCTCGTGTCATTTTTCATTATTGAATTTCTGATCATTCATCTTTAAGATTCCACAGTCTGTGAGTTATGGCACATTTCTAATCATTCCTCACACTAACATAGAACAGCACCCCTTTTTGTGTTCTAAAGGAGTGCACCTAAGGTTTTACTTGTCCCTCTTCCTTTAGTTCGCCTTTGGCTCAGGATAACGCTTTCCTTCCTATTTGTATTTCAGCACGACCTTTTTTTCATATGTTGGGAGGCTCCAGTCAAGGACAAAACTACTCAAGATAGCTTTAATTGAGATATGAGAGGATTATGAAAGAGAATAAGAGGAGACAAGGGAAATTATGTATGAATTTTGGAGGAAGTGAAAAACGTCTTTTAATATATGCCAGGTCATAGTTATTGGGAAAGACATGAGAAGGTAGAGAGTTCTGAAGTGTCGAGGTATAGGAATAGAAACACGATTAACAAAATAAACCCACCCTTGTGTTGCCAACGGCCACAGTAATCATGAGACGCAACAGCTTGCCGAATGTCTAGCTCGTGGTTGGGGGGAGGGAGGGGGTCACAAGCAATCCAGCCACCTCTCACTGATTTCTTATCACTGTTGACGTTCCTTGCTCTGACCCTTTTACGTGTCAGCGATTATCCGAGTAATCAAATCCATTGCTATGCTGATAACTGTTTCTTTATTTCTATAAGTACCAGACTTATTTATTTGTTTCTTCAGTACTTCGACAGCTTCCCTTCTGGGGAACATGATTTAGTTAATTTTAATGTGTTTAGGAAACGCGTTATTTTCTTCATATCTTTTCTCTTGACTAGCATTTGCTGTGTAGATATTTAAGTCAGTCATTTTATATGGCATTGATTATACATTGTTTCCGATGTAGGA
>JAUTXX010029336.1:0-18450 GCA_032273605.1 Panulirus laevicauda
GGGAGAAAGCGACAAAGCAAAAAAAAAAAAAAAAAAACTTCCGTGCCAAATTTGTTTTTGGTAAATTTACATTATCATTCTTGGTTTAAGCTCACACTTTCTTAAGTAGGTTGAGATGTTGTAGAGTTTTACGTTTTAAATCATCAGCTTAATTCTTTCTCTTCAGTGCATTCACCGTGACCTTGCTGCTCGCAATGTTCTAGTCAGTGAAGATCGCATCATGAAAATTGCTGACTTTGGTCTAGCCCGTGATATCCACAGTCAGGATTATTATCGAAAGACAAGTGAGGGTCGCTTACCTGTTAAATGGATGGCACCAGAGGCACTCTTCCACAGAGTATATACTTCGCAGTCTGATGTGTAGGTCTCAGAATTCAAATCCATGTCTTTTGTATGTAATGATGATATCCACTTAAGTTTTCTTTTCTCTCATGTTTGCTTTTCCTGCTTTAGTGGGATAGCATTAAGAAACAAATAGGTGAGCCTTTTAAGGAAAATCCATGCTAGATATCTTCTTTGTTCCTATTTTAAAAGAATATCACAGTAATGCCAGAGAAAGGAATTTTCAAGCATTCCACTCCCACCCCTCTGAGTTGCCTTTTATGACCCTTGGGAGATACATGGGAAGTATTCTTTCTTCCTGTCTCCTGGGGTAACATCAGAGTAGTACAAAGAATTTATGTTCATAACATATGTATAATAGGTTTTCACATATTTAATTGAATTTTAAATTCCATGGATTTTTAAAACTGGCATGAGATATACAGCTAGTATGATGAATTATATCATATATTTTGAGTTTTTTCAACTTAGTTTAAAGTAACTTTATTTGAAATTCATTATTTCATAAGAGTACCTAATTTGATATATAACTTTTAAGATACAAGGATTACTTCCTATTTTGTGTGTTGAATGTTAAATTGTTATTACAGGTGGGCATATGGTATCCTATTGTGGGAGATAATGACAATGGGAGGTACACCATACCCAGCTGTACCATCTGTTGAAAAGCTCTTCCAGTTATTGCGAGAAGGACATAGAATGGAAAAACCCTCCAATTGTTCACTCGAAATGTAAGTTTCAAGTTTTCATCTCGGTTCATTCACTCCAACACTGGGACTTTATGCAAATATTTGTGTGTGTATTTACAAGCACATGTGTACATAAAACAAATTTCAGTGTAAGGGCAATTATTGGTTGAAAGATAGGTTTTCCTATCTGTAAAGTATTTTAGGAGGTTTTTGTAAGAACAGAAAGCACACAAACCGGTTTTAACGTGTGAAGTACAGGGGTCTGATTCTGTATACTTGAATGTGCAAGACAAAGAGTATTAATTGAAATGTCTCTGTCTGTGAGGCTGTATGTGAGGCAGTATGACCTTGCTGCCAGTTTTGTATGGCATTAGTTTGGCCTAGTGAAAACAGAACCAGTGGCACTGAAAAAGATAGTATGCTGAGTTTTAGGTTATCTCTTCCCCAGAACTTCATAAAATCATTTTGGAAAATAAAGAAAGCAGCTAAAATGTCAGTGATAGTCTGAGCATTGAAAGAATCAACATCTTTTCATTCATCTTTTCCATTTGTTCTGCCATGTCAGCACACCATTTTTAGTTCTCTTATAATACTCTTCTTACTTCCACACTTTTCATATACCCTGTCATTTTTTTTACTCTGGCAACCCTCCTCACACCACTTATTGTCTTCAAACTTTTCTGTTCAATATGTTTAAGGCTCCTGTCATGAACTTTAAGTCCACATCTAGGCTGGACCATAATTGAAATGTAAAAAGAATTATGAAAGAAAAAAAAATAGACAAGGGAAAGTATTTACAAATTTTGGAGGAAATGAAAAACCTGTCTTCTGAAATGTGCCAGGTTGTAATTATTAAACATTAAAAGGTAGAGAGTTTCAAAGCTTCAACATGTAGGGAAAGAAGCAGGTACCAAAACAGCCTACTCTTGAGGTGCCAATGGCCAAACAGTAATCATATGATGCAACAACTTTCTGAGTATTTTGTTGTCGAGCTAGTGGTGTGGGCAGACAAGCATCCAGCGCTTGGGAGCAAAAACCAAAGTAATGCCTATAGGATAGGCAAAGTGAACCAACATTGCAGCGTAGGGCAAGAGGATCAAGTTTAGAAGTTAGCATGGGACACTTTATAAGTTGGGCTGCTTTCAACTCTGGCAAGTAAAGATGCCAAGATAGAGCAACCCCAAATGTGCAAGCAGTACTCCATACAAGGACAAACAAATCCTTTTGTATAAACAGAGCAGCTGTTCAGAAGAAAAGAAGTTTTGACATCTAAACAGGACACCCAGTTTCTTAAAGGCAGACTTAGCTATTCTTATAATGTGGGGTTTCCAAGAAAGAGTGCATGTTACAGTGACACCTAGTATGTTCATTGCGCCAAGAGGTGGAATTACAGAACTATCAAAGGAGAGATGAGAGTTGTGAGGAATTTTTGTTAGAAAGGTGGGTAGAGACAGGGTCTTGGAGGCATTAAACTTAACAAGGTTTTGTGTACCTCTGAGATATCCTGTCCAAGTCTGAGTTTATTGAGGAAGCTTTGTCAAGTCGAGATGCAGATCTTGTGAGAGAAGAGGGATCAGAATTGAAGGATGTTGATGAATGCAGCAGTGAGTTGTCAGCATATTAGGGCACTGGATTATTTGTGGAGGAGAGGAATTAGTTGAAAAAATAGGGGAAAAAGTGTAGTGTACAGGACAGAACCTTGAGGGACACCACTGTTGATGGAGAAAGGGTGGGAGTTTGATCCATCATTAACTGTCGAGATAGATCGGCTGGAGAGGAGGCTAGATACGAAGGCGTGAAGTGAGAAAAGGAAGCCAAAAGAGGGGAGCTTAGAGATGAGACCCTGATGCCATACCCTGTCAAAAGCCTTAGATGTGTTCAGGGCAACTACACATGACTCCCCAAAATCTTTCAGTGATGATGACCAGACATTAGCAAGATAGGAAAGAATGTCACCAGTGGATCTTGCGTAAAGGGAGCTATACTGGGGATCAGATACATCCACTCTCCATACTGTTTCATCTAGGGCTCATGACTTGTATCCATACATTACAGTCAAGACTACCATTCCTTCAAACATACCTATCTTTGCCCTTACATTCCTCAGTGCATCCTGGACCTTAGCCCCCTCACCCATCCTATTGCTTACTTCAGGTTCCATGGTTCCATCTATAGCCATTTCCACTCCCAGGTATCTATAACAATATACTTTTTTCATTTTCTGCCCAATAAAACTCACACTCCAAACAAACTGTCTCTTTCCCCTTCTAAACTTGATAACCTTACTTTAATTCACATTAGTTTTTGACTTTTTGATTACACACACTCACCCAAATTCATAAAGCAGCTTTGCAGTTTCTCAATCAAATCTGGCACCAGAGCCATTTCATCAGCAAACAGAAATTGATTCACCTCCAAAACTCCCTGACTCCCAACAGACTACAGACCTGCTCCTCTTTCTAAGACCAACTTGTTTATCTCCCTCACCACCCATCTATAAACAGATTAAACATCCATGGTGACATCACTTACCTCTGCTGCAGACCCTTTCTTACTGGAACCACTCACCCTTCTCCATTTGAAGTTGCACTTGCGCCTTATTTTTGAAATAAAAAATCTTTACTACTTCAGGTAACTTTCCTCCCACACCAAAGATTTGTAATACCGTCCACAAAGCATCTCTGTCAGCTCTTATCATATGCTTTCTTGAGATCCATGAATATCAAATAGAAAGCCTTCTGTTTCTCTTAGTATTTCTTACAAAGATTCTTCAAAGCACATACCAAATACACTCATCCTGTACTGTAATTACTTTTTTGTGAGCAGCTATTTTGTATCTCTAAGTGTTTTGATTGCCTAGGATGGTTTCCTGCTTACACATCAGGGATGTTTCATACCATACCTCTTAATTAACTAGATTCGAATCAAAAGCCTTCTTTATCATTGATTTTCCTGGCATCACTTCTCTGCATTCTTCCCTTTTCATATGCTGTAATGTTGCTGCTCTCTCTCTGTTCTGTTAAAATTACTTTGGCCAGTGTTCTCAAGTGTTCCTTCCCCAAGCTTTGGACATATATTACATGTTTGGCTGCTGCTTCCAACAGTTTCTGTGTGAAGACTGGGCATTCGAAGATTGGCTTTTATGATGCCTTCTTCTTTCTTTGGACAGCCAAGCTGTGGAATTCACCTCAGTATTTTCTCTTTCCCACTTCATATAACAATTCCTGGCGCCACCCCGTCCCACAGGAAACAGCGTCGCTACCCCCTGCTTCAGCAAGATAGCATCAGGAAAAACAGACAAAAAGAGCCATATTTGTTTACACTCAGTCTCTAGCTGTCACATGTAATGCACCAAAACCACTGCTCCCTATCTACATCCGGGTACCACAGACCTTTCCATGGTTTACCCGACATTTCACATGCCATGGTTCAGTCCATTGACACCAGTATGACACCAGTATACCACATCATTCCAGCTCACTCTATTCCATGCATGCCTTTCACCCTCCTGAATGCTCAGGCCCTGAGTGTTCAAAATCTTTTTTGCTCCATCCCTCTAACTGCAATTTGCTCTCCCACTTCTCTTTGTTGCCTCCACCTCTTGATACACACACACACACACACACACACACACACCCACACACACACACACACACACACACACACACACAGGGTGAGGGAGGGTACAAAGGTTCTGGGAGCAATGAGGAATGTATGGAAGGAGAGAGCATTGTCTCGGAGAGTAAAAATTGTTACATTTGAAGGAATAGTAGTTCCAGCAATGTTATATGGTTGCAAGGCATGGGCTATAGATAGGGTTATATGGAGGAGGGTGGATGTGTTGGAAATGAAATGCTTGAGGATAGTATGTGATGTAAGGTGGTTTGATTGAGTAAGTAATGAAAGGGTAAGAGAGATGTGTGGAAATAAAAAGAGTATGGTTGAGAGAGCAGACGAGGTTGTGTTGAAATGGTTTGGACATATGAAGAGAATGAGTGAGGAAAGATTGGCAAACAGTATATATGTGTCATAGGTGGAGGGAACAAGGAGAAGTGGGAGACCAAAGTGAAGGTGGAACGATGGAGTGAAAAAGATTTTGAGCGATACGGGTCTAAACATACAGGAGGGTGAGAGGCATGCAAGTGAATCGGGGGGGACGTGTGACATGTCTGGTGTAAAGGTGTAAAGGTCCATGGGGCCTGGATGTGGATAGGGAGCAGTGGTTTTGGTGCATTACACGTGACAGCTAGAGACTGGGTGTAAACAAATATGGCCCTTTGTCCATTTTTCCTGACATTATCTCGCTGAAGCAGGGGTAGTAATGCTGTTTCCTGTGGGGTGGGGTAGTGCCAGGAATGGATGAATGCAAGCAAGTATGAATATATACATGTGTATGTATATGTCTTTGTATGTGTATGTATATGTATGTATATGTTGATATGTATATGTATGTATATGTTGATATGTACATGTATGTATATGTGTATATATATGTTATGTATATGTATGTATATGTGTTTGTATGGGCGTTTATGTATGTACACGTGAATATGAGTGGATGGGCCATTCTTCGTCTGTTTCCTGGTGCTACCTAGTTGATGCGGGAAACTGACCGAATATAATAAAAAATATAATGTAATTATTATTCATAAGTTCTCTTATTGATTATATGTATTTCATGTATTCTTGCAGCTACATGATCATGCGTGAGTGTTGGCGCTACCAGCCGACACTGCGTCCAACTTTCAAAGAACTTGTCGAAGACATGGACCGCATTCTCACACTCTCCTTAACTGTAGTAAGTCCATTTTCAGCCAAATTTCAAAGAAAGCATTGCTGTGTTGATAATAGTACTTAGAAATATAGAGATGCATTTTGTTGTGAGCATTTATAAGAAGCTCACACATGTTGAGAATTTTTCTGTTGTGATTATTTCAGCCATTGACTGGTGTCTTATGGCCCACAAGCCTATCTGCTACACACTTTAAACTACACATTAAGAATAAAGAAAAGCTGTGGAATGAAGACTTTCAACATGTGTAGGCAGTCCATTTAACTGAAAATCCCATTTTCTCTATTATTTACAGCTTTATCTATATTTGTGAATATTCTAGGGGGTCAACCATCCTTTAGTCTTCATTTCTTTACTGACTGTGTGGGCAGAAGATATCTTGTTGGATTTCACTCTTATCTTTTGGACTCGAGTATCATCAGAAATTGTTGAGATTTCACCAGTCTTCCCATAAAAGGTACCATGATTAAGGAAAGAAGAATACAAAGGAATGCAAAAAGAAACGGACAGGGTCTTTTACATGTTGTGTGTGACAGTATAAGAGGTCAGACACAGGAAGCTTTGTGAGGAGATAGTAGAAAAACAAATTGGTAACTAAGGGGAAATGCCTGTGAGCTTTTGCTTTCAAGTGCTCTTGTTGTCATTCCATATGTTAACAGTCCAGTTGAAGAGAAATACTTATCCTCATTTAAAGTAAGATTTTAGCATACAATTTGTATCCATTACCATGGATGATGATTAAACTTTTTATGATTGTTAACCACATCACAATATGTTATACAGGGGGTGACGTGCTCTCAGAGGATTGAACCAGGGCAAGTGAAGTCAGCTGAGGATATCACAGAAAGGTCTGTGGGGCCTAGTTGTGGGTAGTAGGTTTTGGTTTGATGTGTTACATTTGACAACTGGAGAAAAATGAGCGAATGATGCCTTTTCTTCTTCCGTTCCCAGTCCTACCTTCGAAATGTGGAAAACAGTAAGCAATTATGGAAGAAAGAAAAATAGGAATAATTTTGAATTGCTTCTTAAATCAACATTGTCCAAATATTTGATGATTTTCTGTACTCTTTTCTTAGCTATGTTTAGGTCTTCCAGATGGCTTTTGTAGGATTGTTTTATTTTTCTGATGAGGAATCATCTTTGAAATGCAACCAAATCTGAATTTGATTCAGTAGAATTCAAGTTTCTTAGACTTGAACTCCAGTTCTCTACCTAAGACTGGAGAGGACCTGGAGAAAGTGCAATGCTTTTAGGAATGTAGGTATTCTTATCAGCAGACGGAGCCTTGGGAGTTGAAACGAATCATATGATGGGAGAGATGGCTAAGGTTGTAGACGCATTAAAGAGTATGTAGAAAGAGAGGTCATTGGCTGATGGGGTAAAGATGAGTATTTTTGACAGTGTTGTCTTGAATACAAAAGAAAGGAAGAGGATGGATGCAATAAAAATGAAATGGAATGACACTTTAAGAGAAGTATATGATTGTAAGCACACTTTGGTGGAGAGAGCTGGTCAAGATGTACTGAAAGGGGGTGGGCATGTGGAAAGTATGTGTAAAGAAAGACTGACTTATGCTTTGGGGTAATGATGTGTGAACATTGAGGAGGATGAGAGGTATGTGTGCTTTGGATAAAATGAATTGGATTATGTGGTATATGGTTGGGGTGGGGAGGAACATGCTGTCACCAGCCTGAACCAAGGCATATGAAGCAGTCATAGTAAACCATGAAATAGTCTTTGAAGCCTGGTGGTTAATGGTAGGCTTTGGTTTTAGTACATTATGCATGGCAGGTAGAGTTGCTATGTGCAAATAAGTCTATTGTTTGTTTATTCCTGACACTCTCTCTCACGAAAGTGGGATAGGCAGTTAGGTAAAGAAAAATTGAAATATACAATTAATCTCACTTCATATGGGTTTTGTCTCAATAGCATACAATACCAAGTTTTGCCGTGCTGCATAATATGCTTTTAGAATGAGGAACTAGTTTATGAGTAAGGTATTTCTTAAGCCAATGACATTACATCATCAGACATATCATACCGATTGACGCTCTTTGTTTTCCTGCAAAAGATTTTTTTTTTTTTAAATTTGATATCACCAATATCTTTGTAAGTCCATTGACTGTGGCTACTGTATGCCTTCAGTGCAGCAGTTTTCGAAAAGTTTACTAGAAATGCATCCTGATTTTTAATCTAATCATTTGAATGAGCCTTTTCTCCCTTTGTTTGGTGAACTTACCAGATGAATATATGCTCAAGCTTCAGCATTGCCAGGCATATGATACATTCCTCTTAATGGCATGACGTATACATATCTCGCTATGAAATCATGTTACAGTTTCCAATGATATTTTATTCATTTATTTGTTTATTATACTTAATCGCTGTCTCCCGCTTTAGCGAGGTAGCATCAAGAACAGAGAACCGAGCCTTTGAGGGAAAATCCCCTTTGTTCCTTCTTTTGGAAAAGTAAAAACTGGAGGGGAGGATTTGCAGTGGTTCTAAGTTAAAGTGTGACCACGGCTGTTTAAATTTGTTATGGTTGAGGTGATGAGAGAGGTAAATGTAAAGGTCTTGGTGATAGGGGTGAGTGTGCAGTCTTTAGGATTTGAGGGGACCTGGGAAGTATGGCACTTGTTGTTTGCTGATTACACAGCAGTAGTGGCAGAATTGTGAGAATCTGCAGAAGTTGGTGTTTGAATTTGAGGGAGTATGTGAAAGGAAGAGGTTAAGAGTAAATGTAAATAAAAGCAAAGTTATTAGGTTTAGTGGTGCAGAGAAAAAGGTTAACTGGTTGTGAGTTTGGTTGGAGAAAATTTAGAGGAAATGGAGTGTTTTAGATACCTGGGATTGGACATGGCAGCAAGTGGAACCATGGAATTAGAAGTGAGTCAAAGGGTGGGGGATGGGCCATAGTTCTGGGAGCATTGAGAAATATTTGGAAAGAGAAGTTTATATCTGGAAGGGTGAAAATGGGTATGTTTGAGGGTATAGTAGTCCTAGCAGTGTTGTATGGATGCATGACATGGGCTTTAGATGAAAATGTGTGTATGTATAGGAAATTAAATGTTTGAGAACAATATATGGTGTGAGGTGGTTTGATAAGTAAGTAATAAAGAGTTAAGAGATATTTATAATAATGAGTATAGTTGAGAGAGATAAAGAGGGTGTGCAAAATTGGTTTGAACATAAGGAGAGAATGAGTGAGGGAGGAAAGGTTGACAAAGAGGATGTGTGTGTCAAAAGAAGGGAGAAGGGGGAGACCAGGTTGGAGATGGAAGGATAGAGAGAAAAGATTTTGAGTAATTGGATCCAAAACATACGGAAGGATGAAGGGCATGCATAGGTTAGAGTGAGTTGGAGTGATCTGGTATACAGGGGCGACATGCTGTCTGTGTATTGAACCAGGGCACATAAAGGAGCGGGGTGGACACAAAAAGGTCTGTGGGGCCTGGTTGTGGTTTAGGTACATTACACATGATAGGTAAAAAATGGATGTAAAAGAATGTGGCCCTTCTTTGTCTGTTCCTAGCACTAACATGCTAACACATAAAATGATGAAAAGGTATGAAAAAAATGGTTATTTATGTTCATTCATTGTTACCTTGGGATCATTCTCTATGAAAGAGTCCTGGTGTTACCCAGGATCTCTCCAAAGGCTCCTGCATCCTAAGGTTGAGCTACTTTCAGGGAAATTCAGAACACTTTGTAGTGAGAAATTCTTTGACAAGACTGTACTTCCAGTGATTTAGCCTCGCACCAAGGTGACTTTTCACTTCTAGTATAACCATGTGCAAACAAAGTCCACTAACACCAGATTATGTATGTGGATCTGTGTACATTTTCTTTTAAATGCCCTTGACCACATATGGCACATCAGCAGTCAGAATTCTCATATGTTCAGTTTTTACTTTTATCATAATTTGTTTATTGTTTGTCAGCAGTTTCCAAAAATCCATCACATACAAGTGTATGAAGGCTGTAGCTCAACCCAAGGTAAAGGATTTTTTTTTTAAACTCCACAGATACAGATAAGTATTTTGAATGAGGGACTAAGATTCTTATGACTTAACACAACACGTCTCATAGACTGACAGTATACAGCACTTGTTAACATTTGCATGGAAACAATAGTTGACACAGATAACATTTATTAAGCAATACTGTTACTGTATAAATGAAAAGTTCATAAACCTTTGATTCTGTAAGGGCTATCTAGAGATGAGTTGTGGATAAAATTTTGTGATTTTCTGTATCAAGTGGTGTTGGAGAAAACATGGCAAGATGTAATTTTATATGGAGATGATTTATTATATGTATTTTACCAAATGGTAATACTTTATATAAATGATATTGTCATATACTTCCTAGGATCCATAGGAAACAAAACAATGCAGGTGCTATATGTATAAAACATGTAAGCAGGGAGAGTACGCAAGGGTTTCTAGGTAGTAGTATGAGCTTATGAGGATATTTACAAAATGTTTGATGTGTAAGTTACTGTAGTAGTATGAGTTAATGAAGGAATTTACAAAAAATTTATGATGTGAAAGGTACTGCAATAAGTATGAGTTTATGATGGTATTTATAGAACTTAAAGTGAGATTACAAAGTCAAGATGGTTGTAAAAGAGGCAGGATTCATTACGGGCACAGTTATAAAGGAATTAGTATAAAGTTTTGCATTCTGTAAGGATAATGGGATTGTTATTGAAATGAGAACAGTTAACAGAAAGAGCAAAGTAGCACTTCAAGAAAGTTCATTACTCACAGTAGGTTTGATTGTGTAAAGCTTGTCAGCCTGGCTTATTTATGCCAGGGAAATACCACCCTACGAAATATAGGGGATGTTGTGAGGGATAATGATTTTAGTTTGGACATAAGATTGTCGGAGCTTTGTGGAAAGTGAAAATTTAAATAGCCCTAGTGTTAAAGGATGTGGTGAAGCTCACTGTGATGTATGTTTGTTAAGTAAGGGTCTTTGATAGGGTGACTGGTAGTGTGTAAATATTGTTTGTGGATTCTTTATAAGAATGGTTTATTGATGGAGTTATATGTGTAAAAGAATGAGGAACTTGCAATGGGATTTTAATAAGTATATAAATTGAGAATCAGAGATAGCATGGATGCAAAGGAAGAAAGACTTCACAGAAAAATGCCAATGAGAGCCTCTGAAAAACTGGAATAAAGTCTTAAGATATATGTAGATAGTATATTTTATGGAACCCAGCTGAAGAGTTGCAGTAAGTGCATGATATCTGAGTTTGAATTTAGGGAACAGAGATCATTAGCCTGCCTTCTTACAGTTTAGCTTAACAGAGCTACCCACTTTACTAGCAATGTTTTATTTTTCCAAATGGGTGCCTTCATGCTGGCTTGTGTCACCTATAACAGTGAATATTACTTTTTTCACTACATATATCTTGTGATCTTTAATTAGGATTAAAAGTAAGACTGTTGTTTTGGTTGCTTGCATAATAGGACAACACCTATAGATGCTCTTTTATTAGTGGTTCTATGACCATATTTATAGTAAAACCTATTTTATTTTATTTCTTTATGTTGAAGGCTCCAGGCACCGACAAAAGTCCACATCAAGGCTGGGCTTGATTGAAATTCAGAGAGAATTATGAAATGGAAAAAGAAAATACAAGGGAAAGTATTTACGAATTTTTGAGAAAGTGAAAGACCTGTCTTTTGATATGTTATTGGGAAAGGCATGAGAAGGTAGAGAGTTCCAAAGCTTCGACATGTAGGGAAAGAAGCTGATATCAAAACAGCCCACCCTTGAGTTGCTCTGGTCTAGCTAGTGGTTTGGCCACACATGCAACCAGCTCTTGGAAGCAAAAACCAGAGTAATGTCTATAGAAGAGGTAAAGTGAACCAATATTGCAGCGTCAGGCAAGGGGTCAAGTTTGGAAGTTACCCTGGGACAGTTTATAAGTCAAACCGCATTCAATTCAACTCTAAGTAAGGATGCAGAGCTAGAATCACCCAAATTGTGAGAGCAGTACTCCATACAAGGACGAATCAATTCCTTGTATAAATGGAGCAACTGTCCAGAAGAAAAGTTTTGACATTGAAACAGGTCACCCAGTAATGTGGGGTTTCCAAGAACGAGTGGATGTTACAGCAATACCAAGTATGTTCATTGAGTCAAGAGGTGGAATTACAGACCCGTCAAAGAATAGGCAAGAGTTGTGAGGAGTTTTCGATAGAGAGATGGATAGAACTTAGGCCTTGGAGGCATTAAACTTAAGGTTTTGAGTACCCCACTGGGATATTCTATCCGAGTTTATTGAAGCTGTGTCAGGACAAGATGCATATATTTTGTGATGTTTGAAGTAAGACTGTTGCTTTGGTTGTTTGCATAATAGGGAACACTTATAGTTGCTCTTGTATTCGTGGTTCTATGGCCATATTTACTTTTGAACCCATTTAATGATATGCACATTATTTAATTTGAAACACTTTTCCAAGAATCAGCATTTCTTATGTGTTGGTTCCTGTCCTGAACTTTTTTTTTCCATTTGCCCTCCTGTACTCTTTCCCTTGCATGTATCTGTTGAAGAGATGGTATTTTTTTTTTCATATATTTCTCAGTACAAGCAAGGTTACTGCCTCATTTGTTTAGGAGCCAAACCACATGGAAATCCTTGTGTAAATATGTAGTGTAGCTATTTGGCCTATAAAATTACAAGTTATTGTCTTGAATTGAATGCAAGATGTTTACTAAAATACTCAGCATGCACAGCTTCCTGTGAATATAGAATAGGCATCTGTCATAAAGATGGAAATAAGACCCCTTAAAATTTGATGCAGAAAATTAATTGATTATATATGCACTAGACTACTTTTGGTTCAATTCTTTTAAGAGTCAAGAGTAGAATTCTTTTTAACTTTGCTGTTTTTTCCATCAGGAATACTTGGACCCATCCATGCCTCAGTTGGACACCCCACCCAGCAGTTGTGATTCATCTCTAACTTCAGATGCTTTCACACCATACTGAGCTTCTCATGCAGCATTATCACTGTCACATATAGCAATACTGAATGTAGTACCAGTCATTTGTAGATTCCATTGATGATGCCACCATGAGTGGACGTGAAGTAACAAGGAAAAATTTAGGTGCAGCCATCGTAAGATGAACAGCAGTGAGCCACACCAAAGTGTTAATGAACAGTGTAAAACAAATTTTTTAGTGTAGAGGGATGATCACAGACCTGTGACTTAAATGAATTTGAAGTTTGGCTGTGGTTTCATTTGTAAGCAGTGAAATTTGATTTTATATATATATATATATATATTGATATATATATTTAAATGGAAATGTTCAAGTCAGAACAGAAAATTGGAAATGTGCATTTTCGTTCACTGAGGAAAAAAATTCATTGTTATTTATCTAAGTTGTGCTTGAGAAAAGACACTGCCATCAATTCTTCAAGAAAGGAAATAAGAGAAACTTGTTATTCTTTGTGAATCACACCTGCAGTCACATGAAAGTGGTGGGTTGCTATTAATCCAAGTCTGGACTGTATGATAAATGTAGTGAAGTGCACCTGATAAGAAGTTCAGTTTTTCTACATTGATATGTATTCATACATTACAAGATTCTGTTAAGTGAATGCTGAACATGATTTGATTAAAAATTAATCAAGCATTTTCTTTTTATCTGTATTTATGTCTGTGTGATTTGTAAATCTGTAATATGTATATTTACAAAAATGCAAATATTTCTGTACTTAAGTTGTCTATTGGTAAATTTTACTGTACAAGCTATTATTATATAGTGATCTTAATGTGCCATTGACCTGGTAAGCATGAGTGCCATGTTTTGGGAAAAATGTTATGTTTCCTAGGTACTGTGTAACAAAATATTTGTTGCATTAATGTCGTAAATTTAGTCACTTTGAGATGTTTTAAAACAAGTGCCATATGAATAATCTAGTACTCTTTACAACATTCTAGTACATTTAACAAGCTCTTTAGATGCACCTGAAGTACAGTAGTAGTTCTCTCAGGGTTATCAGGCTTTTAGAAATGAGATTGTAAAGGATGATAGTATAATGTAAGATGGTCAGTGTGTGCCAGAGTGCTGTGGGTGCATTTAAATTTATATGAGCTTGCATATCGTTGTGCTAGAAATGTAATTCAGGGATAACACAGGGTCAAATCAGTTGTCCATATATGTAATTATTAGTTATTTATTCATGATAATGAAGACAAGGAGTAGTTTTTGTAAGTGTGCATGAACATAGCCTGTCTACACCAAGGCTGCAAGGATAACAGGGCACTTACGGTAAACTGAAAGATGTAAATTTTTAGTGAAGTGTCCTGTTACAGGTAAGAAATCAAGTGTAGGGATGAGGAACGTGGAAAAGTTTTCCTACTTTCAAATGATTATTGGTCTTCTGTATTGTAGTGAAGTTTCATTTACTGATTTTAAACTGAACTTTAGTAGATGTACAAATAAAGGAGGTTTTTTTCCTGCTCATTAAGAAGTAAAAGTTATTGTAAAGGATTTTGCTCCATGAATACTAAGGAAGTTCTTTTTTGATATAACCCAAGTCAGAGTCAGTTGTATTCACTTATTATATGTAAGAGTCTGTTATGGTGCTAATAGTAATTAGTTACACTGAAAGACATCAAAATAGCATAAGTGAGAGGAGTGCTCTTATGCTAATTCTTTTTATCTGTTTTAAGAGACTGATGTGAATCTTGCACTTGGGGATATTTTTGTAAAAACTTGTATATAGAAACTGTTGTAATGATTTGCTTATTTACCATATATAAAAAAAAAGGAGCATTTTGAAGTAAATCTTATAAACAAATTTGAGAGAAGCACAAAAATTTTGTAATTAACGAAAAAGTCATGGTACTTAACCCATTCTGTGCATTACCCCTTTCTTATTGTGGCGTGGGGGAAACAAAAATATGAATATTTTGGCCAAATAACCTTTGGAAAAATACAAAATACCCTTTAACATCTTTGACACACTGAAGAACCCAAATAAAGATAAAAACATAATACCACCTATACCCCGTGGAGACGGTCACAAACTCAGCCCAGGTGAAGGTGTAGGAGTGTTGGGTGATGCAGTTGTCTACATTGTGCACACTGATAGAAAAAGTAGCATGTCTAGAGCCCTGTATTACATGTGTATGAACCAAAATCGTGTAACCACATGGATACAATCAGGTGGCAATGGAGGGGAAAAACAGACATTTATGCAGGTAATCTCAGGATATCCCATGCACCGTTTTTAGACTATATTTCACTGTTGCTTGCTCTTAGTAAGTTTTCACGGAATGGGTTAATATCTTTGACATATCAGTTTTTCACGAGTACAGTTATAAGATTTAGTGTAATTGATGTGAATTTATGATATCAATAGTTTGTGGCCCAACTTCATAAATTGTGGTTGAATGTTAACATATTCTTTAATGAGGAAAATCACCGAGGAGGAACATGGAAAGTACACATCATTGTCAAAGGCCACAAATCGTGATGCTGATTACATACAAAACCATTTTCAAGGGAGTTGTCATAGTTTTTAGCAGGGTGCTGATTGTGCTCTAGCTCCCACAAGTTCTCATGTACTAGTCATCCACTGTTCACCTGTGCCGTGCATGGAGGGAGTCTCACTGCCTGATTGTCCTTTAAGCCCATTTTTTCTTACTTGAAATTTCAGCTCTTATTTTTGAATGGTTTAGAATGATTGGATTACTTTTCAGATTCATTTTAGCCTGTCATAGATTCGTTTCTTATCGTAGTAGGTAATCATAATAGGGTTGGATTTGGAAATGAGAATCCTTCCCCTGTAAAAAATCATTCCCGTTGTCAGTTTATTTAGTCCACTGCAATTCTCAAAATTCCAGGAAGCTCTTGCATCCTCAATGCTGTCAACTTTCTTGTTTCACCAAACAAAACTTGCCATAGTCAAGGGCACAGGAGGTATCTTTGTCATGTTTATCAGAGAGATTCATAATGAAAGACGGGATCTTAGTTTACAGTTTGTTACAGCAAGTTCATGTATACTTGATCCATGGATGCTTTTGCATTTATCCAATGGGTTCTTGTGAAGTGAAATTCATATCTTAAAGATTTTCTAGTAATTTTATCTTCAATAGTCTAATACTGATATTCAGACAAAGACAAAGATGATGTAAGTGGAGAGACCCATGCACAGCACAGTGTTTCATGTGCCAAGTGTTGAGTGATGCCAAAGGCTTACATTTATTTTTGTGTCATTACTGGAAGCTTCTGTTTAGGTAGCCAGTGTATTGACCAAATACAACTAACGTTTTCATCTTTCTTTACACTCATCTATGTATTTTTTTTATTTAAAATAGCTTACATATCTTATTTGATACTGATGCTTCGGAACATGATAGTCATTAACTTTTAATTTACTGTAAGAATGGAAAGCAGAATGAAACATTTCATACCAAAATAGTGTTAAGGTATCTGCTATCAAAGTGTAACAGGTAAATTGTGGCAGTGTTTTCTTGATCAGCAAGTTCAGTGGAGAAATGTGTCTTATTTATTACAGGGATAGGTTAGGCAGTTTCATACAGTAACTGAATGCATCTTTAATCACAAACAGGTTTTATTTCATGGATTACTTGTAGATGTATTTTAGTTGCTTGTCCCATTCATGTAGATATTTGATCAAGAGATGGTGGCTTTAGTTTTATAACAAAGTGTATACATGTAAACACACACATGTAATATCATACATGAAATAAATTGTTGTTGTCATTTGTATTTCCTATTATCTTCATATATTTAGCACGGAGACAATTGAATATAGTTCTCTGACAGTACAAATGAAAATTGCTTGATCTCTCTTAGAGGATATTGGAAAGTAAAACCCATATTGAATATTAGTGAGTTTTTGGATAAGATTTCAAAAACCTATGGATTTAAGGGCGGTATAGAGGGTGCTCAGATGTAGGAAGATGCTAAGGAACATGTTTCCCTGTGAAACTCCCAAAAAAACATATAGCCAGTACCAGCATCACAAATTAATTGTAACTTGAAAATTCTTGAATGATAAAAGTAACATAGGTCATGATGGTAAAAAAATTTTTTGTGCTTAATTCCCTCTTACCTTACCTAGATGGCAGCACGAGCAATCAAACAATGGCTTTGTATAATGTCATGTAACATACTATAACGTGAATCTATCATTCACTGCCAAGTTCCACAATCTGCTTCTTGGTTTACCTTGAACTCTGTGTATAACATGGTTCAGCCTATTGACAAAATGTCATCCCCTCATGTACCACATTGATCCAATTCATTCTATTTCCTTTGTCCTTTTTAGCCTCTTTAATGTTTAGGTCTCAATGTCCCAAAGCCTCCTCAGTTCCATCCTTCCATCTTACCTTGTTCTTTCAATTTCTGACACATAGATTCTGTTCACCTGTCTTTCTTTGCTCATTCTTTAAATTCTTGTCCAAGCCACTTAAGCTCATGAGATTGCAATAACTATTACATTGTCCTTCCTCATATGATCAATGATCCTCACACCATATATTGCCCTCAGGCTTTTCGTTTCCAACACTTCCACCCTTCCCTTTTCTTTTATACTAAACCCGAGACATCCATACAACACTTAAATGATTGCTGTATCTGTAAGTATACTTTGGCGCAATAAAATGAATAAATAAATAAATGTAAGTATACTCTTTTTTGCACTGACAAACATTGGTGTCTCTTTCTACATTATTGATTTTAGTGTTCCATCTTCATGTGTGCATTAAAAATATTTTGTAGAAAATTCCTTTATGAAAGGATAGATTGACATTTAAATGATACTCAGAAAATTAGATACCTTTGTGTCGATCAGATCCACTGCTTAGTGTGGGGCAAAGCACCCAATAAGATGTTATGTGTTTGTTTCTTCTCAAATCATGAAAAATAGAGCATAAGGGGTAAATGACATGAATATATTTAAAAACAGTACACCATACATGTCAAAATTCAGTGAGTTAAATTTACTGGCATATGTAGGCTCCAAGGATTTCTAAAAGTATTTCTTTTCTTTGGAAATATTCCAGCTCTTTACCTATCGTTTGTTAGCTAAATTTTCCATCATCAGGATTATAAAGAGAAAATTCGTTACTTATGTTACTACTTCCATATGAATGAAGATCAAGGTGATGGTGATAGGGGAGGCCTCTCTTACGACATAATCCTGTCAAAATCATTTTGTAAACCACTTTTTTCTAACATTATCTCATATTTTTTGATACTCATATGTTTATCATTTAAACAATTTAACCTCGCACATTTTCTGTGGTCACCATTAACACATGATCTGCAGGTCACTGGCTGTGCACCTACAGTATCCACAAAAAACGCTGTCTACCTCACATATATTTTCAAAGGTGAAATCATCATATACCTGGTCACTGAGAATACTACTAACGTTGTGAGCACCAGCAACCTTGAGGGAAGGATGTTCTTTCTTTACTCTTCCTGATTGCCACTTTATTTTGGGTGCTGTATGTCTCTTGACTCATGTAATGAGTGTGAACGAAAGGGGCCTTTGTTGTCTTTTCCTAGCACTACCTCGCACACATGAGGGGGGAGGGGGTTGTTATTCCATGTGTGGCGGG
>JAUTXX010029446.1:0-18443 GCA_032273605.1 Panulirus laevicauda
CACACACACACACACACACACACACAGCTTGATTAGCTATACTCACAACAAGTAACATCAATAAGTTTAAGAACTATTAGCAAGAACTAACATAAGAGATTTTTAATTAAACACTAAGAGCATTATAGTGAGAGATAAAATCAAATGAACATCAATTCTAAATAAAAATTTTAAGGATACAGCTAATACTGCCATATGCTGTGCATATGGTCCCTATTTTTTTCAATTAACATGGTATGAAAGGATGAAAAGTTATATGTAGCAGGATTGTGAAATATATATTCATTTACATGATAGACTGTATGATACATTTTAACTAAGTTGACTAGATCCTATGAATTCTTTATGTATTAAGATTCCATGCAGAACAGAAAAGGTTTAATTTAGGAGGGAGAAGTCATTAAAGCTCACTGGACAGAGCATTTTGAAGATCATTTCAACCAATTCTGCTGTTGACAATGGTGTTTTAACCAAATCTCACAATGTCTGACAAGAGATGAGCTCAGAACTCCACCTGCCCTTGACAAGGTGATGAGAGCTATCAGGTAGAGGAAGAACAAGAAACATGGAGATGGGAAAACCCTACCAAAATTCCACACTGGAAAGACGAGCCAGTATCATAGCTCAATTCCTCACCTCAAAGATCTAGAAAAATGAGGAAATCACAGGGATGACATTTTTGTGAAAATCTAGAAAGAACAAAACTTATTTTGAAAATTAAAATTGCCCTGTTAGGTCTACCATAAGAAATATCAATGTGAAAATACTCATGAATGGTCTTCTTTTCCTTGTTAAAAGAGTTCCTCCTGAAATCCTAGTGTCAGTTCAGACCATTTACAGGTGCTACGAACATGATCATTGCATCTGCTCACTAACCACAGTAGGAATGTTGGGAACAACACCAATCCCTCAACATTGCCTTTTTGATTTCAAAAAGGCTTTCGACTTTGTTAATTGAAGATCATCACAGGATCTTCTGAAGCAGAGATCTTTCTTTCATACTTGATCATCTTTTCCTGTGTTAGTGAGATAGGGCTAGGAACAGACGAAGAAAGGCCACATCCACTCGCTTCTATTCTCTACCAGTCACATGTAAAGCACTGAAACCACAGCTCCCAATCCATAAACAGGACCCACTAACCTTTCCATGGTTTATTTCAGATGCTTTACATGCCCTAGTACAGTTCATTGACACATTGACTGAAGTATACCACACTGTTCCAATTCACTACCCCAAGCATGCCTTTCACCCCCCTGCATGTTCAGGCCCTAATCACTCAAAATCTTTTTCACTCCATCCCTCCATCTCCAGTCTGGTCTCCCTGTTCTCCTTTCTCCCTCCACTTCTGATGCACTTATCCTCTTTGTCAACTGTTCCATACTCATTCTCTCCATATGTCCAAACCATTTCAGCATACCCTCTTCAGCTCTCTCAACCACACTCTTTTTATTACTACACATCTCTCTTCCCCTTTCTTCACTAACTTAATCAAACCACCTCACACCATATATTGTTCTTAGACATTTAATTTCCAATACATCAACCCTCCTCTGCATAGCCTTATCTCCATGCCTTGCAATATAATATTGTTGGGACTACAATCCTTCAAAAACACCCATTTTTGCCCTGCCAGAAGGGCAAAGATGAAATAGAGATCTACAATGAAATTTACTCTCACCCATGTGTACTCTATGATGACATGCAAATGATGGTTCTCACTATTCATCAAGGATCCCTTCAAGGTAGGTGTCAGGCCCCAATTCTCTTATCAATCTTCCTTGTTGTAGTGCTATACTGATAAATTTTCAAGCCTGCTGTGTAGAAGGTGAGCTGTTTAACATCAGCCATCTTTGATCTAGAGCCAAATTCATCTTGACTACAGTAAATGAGCTCCAGTGTACTGATGATGCTGAGGTAAATGTTAAGTCAGGCATGTATCTTCAGGAAACTGTTGTTATTTTCATGTGGCATGTGACATAATTGGACTTAAAATTAATGTCTAGAAGACATTTGCTCCATCAGCAGGCTCTTAATCAGGCAGCCCAAATCTTGGAAGTCATCTGTCAGAGAAGCTTGAAATTGATAAAGAAATCAGGTATTGCTTTAAATGTGCAACAACATCTTTGGTCAACTGAGGAAGCAGGTACTTAAAGATTGCCACAAAAGCTGCAAAACTAAGCTCCTGGTTTATCAAACATTCATGATTCTTACCCTTCTGTATGGGGCTAAAATAAGGACAATGCATAAGAGGAACTGCAAAGCTCTGGAGAATTTCCATCACTGCTTTTTCATAAATGATCCTTTAAATACAGTGGGAAGACATATTACCAGCATTAGTGATCTCATACAAACATCAAGGTGATGATCCTCTGCCTTCAGCTTTATTAAGCTGGCTATTTGTTAAGATGCCTGACAGTTGATACATCAAGCAAGTTGTCCACTTCCAACTCAGTCAAAGTAAGTGAGTGAGAAGGGGAGAGAAAGTATTTGAAGGACATCCTCCAAGCCAACATGATGTGCACCATGGACAGTAACTCAAAGGAGACTTGTCTAGGACTGGCCTCGATGAAGGAAGAGCCTGTGGTAGGAATGTCAGAGTTTTGAAAGCCAAAGATGAAAATATATAAGAACAGCAGAAAGAACATGCCAAGATGAAAGATTAGCCTGTGACAAGGACCTCAGAACTTTGAAAGCCAAAGATGACAACATAAAGGAGCAATAGAAAGAGCATGCCTAAATGAAGGAAACATCTATGAAGAGGACCTAAGAACTTTGAAAAGATGACACCATATTAGAATAACAGTAAGATTATGCTGTGGTCCAAATCAACAAACCAGAGCCATACATCCGTCCTGGAGACACATGCCTGAACAACTGCAAAAGATTATAAGGTCCCAGGACTGGCATTACATGCCACCTTTGACCACACAAATTCTCCCAAAGCAACAATCATTCTTCACTCTGAGTGACTGCTGATGATTAAAGTCAAAGGAATGAAGAAATTCAAAGAGCACCCTTAGAAATATGAAACTCATCAAAATAACATAATACCTGGCACTATGACATTTGGTCTATAATTAGTCAGAATTTCCTTTAAACTTAGAATCAAACAGATTAGAATTAAAGAATTCTTGAGCTGTCTTCATAAAACTTGCTCACCAGATCCAAAACCACAGAAAAAGTAATCTGCAATTTTCTCTTATTCACACAAATCAAACACAGCATCAGAGTTAAAAGTAAAGATTTCTGAACTGGAGATTTAACCCTTTTGCTGTGAAGGTCAATTATTGTCAGAATAAAAATACTGGTTAAAAGTGTGGAGTTCACCTGTGGTCCATGTTCATCAAAGAATGCTTTACAAATTCTACATTGCAAGGTTGAATCACTTTCCCCTGTTTTAAAACAAGCTCTTATGTGCTGTCACCTAAGATGAACAGCAGTAGCCATGAAAATAAAGCATCAACTGATACTCATGCTATCCATGCCACTCCTGCCAACAGAACAACTTATATTTCACCTTTATTTTCAGCCCCAATTGTATCAAAGAGTAATCTTTATTTATATTTCTTATCATACTGATATCGTTTTCTCAAAAGCAGCATATTCAACTATTTCATTTCTTTTTCTACATAACATTTTTCTTTGTATTGTAAAAGGATACCACTGACACTCTAAACTGATATCATACTTTATCTATAATATAAGACTTATGTTTCTGGAATGTTTTTAACCTCTTGTTGAAGTAACTTGGCCACTTATAAGAAATCTTTGAGGATTCATTTTCTATACATTTTCACAATTTTCTCGTAAGAAGTCATCAGTCTTACTATTCAAACTATTTACAAGTGATTCTAATGACAGATATGGAAACTTTAAGGTCTTTTCATACTGGAAAAGTAGTAAAAGGGCTCAAAATAATGAACTAATCTTTTCATGGAAAACTGACGCCAACAGGGAACATCCCATAAAGTCTTATTATGCATCAAAAGGGTTAAAGCACTCAGTGTCATATCCTGAGTTAATTACCTGAAGGCATTATTGGACATTGCTTGTGGTTATTCCAGGAGTGAAAAATCACCTTCAGCAAGGTTGTATCACTGGAGTAAAATTTTGTCAAAGAATTTCTCACCCCAAAGGAGTCCATCCTTTCCTTGCTAATGCTAACAGCAATGCCTTGGAACTGCAGGAACCCCTGGAGAATGGGCCCTTTGGGTTAATATGTAAAAGAAAAAAAAAATTATCTAAACGAGGGAAAATGTCAATCCCCTACCAGTATTTTCAAATGCTGGTATGACCACAAAAAAAATTTCAATGCTTAACAACTGAGCATGAGATTTTACCCCTAAGTCCTGCTCATGCCTACAATAGTTCACCAAGCTGAAATTGGGTACCAGGTCAATATGAATGGGGAATTAAGGGAGGTCAGACATGATACCAGTTACATCACTCTCTTGTGTATCATTGACTATAAAACTAATGTGCTACAAAAATCTATCCTCAAGGCAGACAATTACAGGAATGGTAACTGATACCATGTTCAGAGATACTAATACCATTAGAAGGTATAGATGAGAATCAGTATTCAATTTTGTATGTGCCAAAGACATGGAACCGAGAGGAGCTCAGATGAGATAAACCTGTCTCAGCAAGGTTGGAATCTAGGTCAAAAGCTTCTAACATTGACCTCTGAACAGATTTCATAATGTACAGAAACTACATCATGATACTTTTAAAGCTTCTCTGCAATATCTGGCCCATCATCCAAGTATGCATCAAAGTGAACCTCTAACCTCTTCCCAACAAAGAAGAGTTGACTGGTATTTTGACTACTGAATCCTGAAAGAACCATGGATTTAAATCTCAGCTCTAAAGGACCACAAACTTACTTTAAAAGACATCATAACATTCATATTAAAGACCTACTGGGTAACAATTCCTGGAATTCAGGGTTTCTTGAGCTGGATGGCATAGTGTGACTTGCTAATGGCTTACTATCTGTTGCTTTGATGAGATGCTAGTTTATACAATAATTAAAAATATATTTAGGCAACCAAAACATATTCAAACTTATAGTATTTACACATATATCTAAATCTCATTAAAGAGAAGAATAAACTAATATACTAACTATTAGTGACATAAATCATTGCTTACAACCACAGCATTTCCTCAACTGCAATGCTACAGTTATGGTATCTTCCTGTATTAGAGAAATGCTACGAATCTAACTGTCCTAATGGACTGGAACATATAAGAGTATTGCGGTGCTATGGTTATCTTACTTCATTAGCAAAATTCTAAGAACCTGACATTCCTAATGGAGTGTAACATATACAGAGTATTTGTTCAAGGATGAAAGACATATACATGTGAAGGAACAATTAACTTCCCGATGAGTATAAACTCTTGGGGGAAAATTCTTGAAACATGAAAAAATTCCTCTTAAATGATGCCTTTGCTTAAATGATACTGGACAAAAGGCTATGAGACCTTTTTAATTCCACTCATCTTTTGTAAATAAGCTAGACAAAAGGAATTAATTTCCAGGAAAGCACAAAAATCATGGAAAATACTGGCTATTCAACAAGTTAGCCCCTCCCTTTGAAGACAGTACATGAAGGGATTTAGTTACTCACAAAAGCATTAGCAAAGAAATGAAGGTTTATCCTTTCTCCCCAAGACAGTGCTTTTCTTTGGTTACTTTTAATCTAAAGCATCATCTTTACCAATTTTTCCAACTTTTTCTTATTTCTTGTTTTTCTCTCCTTTTACCAATCCATCTTTTTCCTGCTTCTAAGCTCTACTTTCTCCTCTTCCTTGTGAAGGCTTGTTAAAGCATCTCTCATACTTTCCAAACATTTCTGTTTTATATTACATACAAGTTATACCTACTTCAGCTGTCAAGATAGCCAAACCAATATGCAAAATTCTTCATAAAGTGTTTTGAGCTTTGCTATTGGATCTTTTATTAGAGTTTAAAGTGTGGCAGGTGTTATCACCAAAGTATTCTGAAAAGACTATATAGGTACCATTTTACTTAAAGACTGATGGCATACATGATACAAATGCTTCATATGTACAAGTTCTTCTTGACTCATTGGAGAACAATCTTCTTTCTCAAATTAGCAATGCAGGATAACAAGCTCATCTGCTAGATTAAATCTCTCTTGTAACTGTCATGATACAAATTCACCATCTAAGGGTCTATTTTTACTGTTCTTCATCTTTCCACATCCAATGTGCCTCGACTGACAGATCAAAGTGAGAGGCTTGTTACCAGCAGTAAGATTACTACCTGAAGTGCTGGGGTTAATTCTTTGTTTGTTAAGCAAATGTTAAATGGTGTGGCATTTGCGTCATAAATGGCAGGCCCTCAGACATCATGCGTAGCAGAAGTGAGACAGCTCTGTTAGGTGACTTTCAAAACATTTTCAAAACATATCAAAAGCACATAAAAATTTCCATGAAATACATTAAAAGCACACAAAAGTTTCCATGGGTCAGTGTCTGTTTAGAGAATCTTGACATGGGACAGCTAGTCCAAAATTCAGCCATTCTGGAATGTTCATATATCTACCTACAATGGAATGTCAATTACAGAAGCAAAATTGGCAGAGTTTGCAACATAACACTCCTTTTCAATTCTCAAAAATATATCAGAACTAGCAAGTACAGTAGTACAAAAAGATATTATGCACTTAAAAAATGGTAAGATTGGTCTGAATCAAAGAATTTGAATCAACTATTGGAAAGCTTTGGATTTCTTCCAGTACAATTTTGTAAATATGGTTGTATCAAAGCCTTCACTGGTCAATATTTCATGTCCATTATGTAGTTATCCAATTCAAATAACTTCCGATAAAACCAAACAAGAGGAATTCATGCAAAACATAAATAAATGTTTATGCATTCATCAGTCTATATCAAATTTGCTGCTTCTCATATTTTGAGTAGGAAAACCCAGGCTGTCTTTCTGAAATACCACTACTAATAGAAAGTCCTCTGTAATAGCATTAATGATTGGCAGTGATAATCTGTAAATCTAATTGTTGATTAAATTGCCCCAAGCGAAAAAGTTTTGATGTACATGCTATCCATCACTTTGGGGTTAGGTAAATGAACAAGTAACAGAAATTATATAGAAATAGACATAATTCCATTAAAATATATAACCTTAAGATATGCTGTACACTTAAGTTTATAAAAAGTAAGTCTGTTGGTTTATAAGTAAAACCTTCACTTCATTCAGAAATATTAGTCAATCATATTTCTACTGTATTTGATTTTCCAGGCTAAAGGTTTCTTAAATATAATGTCATTTCATCTTAAAATATAATAATGTAAGGCTCTGAGTTATGTTAAAGACCAGTAGTGAAATACTGGTACCTTATGCAAACATAGTCACTTTGTTTTCAATTAAGAAATAAAAGGTTAGGTATTCTTATGGTTTCTACTTAAGATAAATCTCTATCAGTGATAAGAATCAGGAATACCATCGTACACAGTATTTCATATCCATATTCTGAGAAAAACATGAATTTATGAAATACTGTTATACCAATAGATACATGTATGTTAGAATACAGCCAACAACTCAAAACCTTGCATTTACTGGATTATAGGAATGGCAATGTATATGCCAAGGTTTGCTTTCAATAAAAGGGTAAAGTAAATTCTGTTACATAAGAAATATTATCAGAACAGTCTTATGTTAACCATCTTCATGACAGCTAAAGAAATGAGCAACTAAACTGTGTCCATTTATGACATGAAATGACAATCACTGTTATGAAGCTGAAAAACTAATTACCATTTAGCCAAGATATCTGTAAACTAGAAATACCCTAACTACACAAAGAAGCCTGTTTTAAATCCCATAAAGCATTCTTCCTTAACCTAAAAGAATTACAAATCAATGGTTCCTACTATTGATCTTATGTTTACGACAACGTTTTATAGGATACTACAAACTGACATATTACAATACATGATAGTCAGTGGAAAGCAATTCACAATCATCATCATGCAACTGAAATCTGCATTCACTGTTATTTGGAAACATCAATAATGAAATGCTTCCTTCATAACTCTCAGGAAAAATTAACTTGCAATCCCTTATGAGTTTGCCTATCATCAGTAATGAAAATATAATGAGTGTATGAAAGTTATCATACTGCAACTGAAACAACAAAAAACATGAATAATGTATGCTCTGGTTACCGGGCTGAGATTTATCATGGACCACGGAATCTAAAACAAATAATTTTGTTTTATACATCACATGTGTATCTGATATATAATTACCTCAAATTAGTCATTAATATATGTAGACTCTTATTTTCAAAATCATTAGACTTTGCTCTTTAATTATGGGATACAATTCAACAAAATGCATAATCTTTTAATCTATTCATACCTACGCATCATACATCACTAAGCGGGATTTAAGTCTTTGATATAATCAATCATATTTAAATCATATGTAACAGGAATGTGTATTTGGTAGCAAATGCACTGTAAGAGTGCAAACTGTATGTGTAATAGTACATTTAATAGTAAAATTTTCAGCAATATGAAGAAAAGAGTAATGTAAAACTCTAAAACACATGACCTTAGAATCAAAAAGGCCTTAAATGTGTGCTCAACTACATCCATGAATGCAACTGGATTGATCTGTTCACCATTCCCCATTAGAAACCCTGAGGTATAGGGTTCCTACAGTTTCAAGTGAGCACTATGACTATGATACCTTAAAAATACTATGCTATAAGTTTATAAGCATATTTGTGCTTTGTATTTATACAAATGACATATTAGCGATACAGAAGAATAAGTTAAATCTATAACATATTCCAACATCTTATAAATGTAAAAGTGTACGGCAATATCACAAGTGTTTCTACAATATTCATAAAACTTTAAAATATACTAAATTTCAAATGTATATCACAACTATACTCTGATTATATTAATAGTTCATGCAACCTCCAATTTTCATTGCTTTGTAAGTCTAGGTTCTCCAAATCATCCTCACAGAGACCCATCATAATGAGACTACAGTTGTACTGTTTGTAAAACATATGATTTCTAAACATATGAAATAAATAAAAAATACTCCATGAGTATACAAAATTGTATAGTATTAATGATCACATTCCCAGAATATGATTAATAAGTGAATTAACTAATCAGTACCTTGTATATGAAGAGGTAGTATACAATTCTGAGTCCAGTTAAGAATACAAGGAAAAATGTTTAAGGGAATATCAGGCATTAAATAATTCACAGCGCAGAAATACTGATATCACAGAAAATCAAATACTCTTCTGCCTCCAGCAATTTCAAACTGGTTACTCATATCAAATCATGTGACTCATCTGTTGTCAAACTAGAGAAAATAATCAATTAAACATCACCATGAAATATAATCAACCTTCATTGAGGGGAGGTCTATTGAATCTCATAAACTGAAACTAAATATAAGTTTCTAATCAACCCCTAAGGAAGACTTGAAAGCTGGAGCTGGCATGTGTGAGCACATATCCATGGTTGGGTATATGCTATGTAAGTACTGTCCTGCAAGTAATTTCCATTATTCCTCAATCACATATACAAACTTACTTTTTCATTTCAGCCAGTACCTCTGCTTTACATTCTAGGCGTAACTTTGTTAATCGAGCTCTTGGAAAGGATCCAGACACCTTGAATACATTCTGAAAATCAAAAAGGGAATATTTTCTATGAGATAATGAATGCTCTCATACTTTTCAAATCATATAAATTTACTGAAAAATCAAGAGTAGGAGGTATTTTTATCAGTTTCTAAAATCAATGATAATCATTCAGAATATGCAGAGCCCCATCACATTAGTACAGCTATGAAATGACTAAACTGTAGGATAACGACTTCATGACATACCTTATATGTGGAGATCTCAGAATATAAAATCTCAATAATTCAAGGGCAAACAAAGTGATTTTGTTTAAAAGACAAAGCAATGTAGAACATTCATTGACAAAGACTAACATAATCACTACACACTTCCCTTATTGACCAATTCAGATATTAACCACTAAACACTACTGACTTTATCTGCTAATCCTCACATACTGGGCATAATCATATGACAATTCTGTTGCAGGTGGCAGGAATCATCACATGCAAGTTAAATTTTGCATGCTTATTTTGAACAACCCACCAATATTTCAACATTTGTATGGTCACCAAGTGTCTCTTGGTCACCATCAGTGCTTATTACAGAGACTACCACTTTCTGGGAGTAATTCTGCATTGCTACTGTTATACAACTCCAGGACCCATAGCACAAAGGTAGCACAAAGGGAGGTCCAGGGCTATTACTCCAAGACTGACCATCCAGGGGCTCCTGCAACTCAAAGTTGCAGGAACAAGATGGAGTCCTTTGAAGTGAGACGTTCTTTGATGAGACTGTACTCTCACCAACTGACAATGATCCAGGCTTGCCAAAGGTGACATTTCACTTGCATTGTAACTTCAAAGGCTACATAACACTCAACTGCAAGGACAAGATGGACTCCTTTGGAGTGAGAAGTTCTCTGATAGGACTACTTTCTTTGAATGCCAAAGATACAGCCTTGTCAAAGGTAACATTTCCCTTGCATTATAACCTCAAGTAGGCGGAGTCCAGCAATAAAACTGTAAATATGTATGAACATATACATGTGTATATATAAACTGTAACCAAAAATAAAGAAGTTATGTTAGCCCATTTGTTTCTAAATATCTTTATTTTTTTCATACATGCTTGCCATTTTCCATGTGAGGGGGGTGGTGTCAAGAACAGATGACTGAGCCTTAGAGGGAAAATTCCTCGCTTGGCTCCTTGTTCTGTTCCTTCTTTTGGAAAGTAATGTGGGAAGGGAGGATTTCCATCCATCTGCTCACCCCTCATAGTTGTCTTTTATGATATGCAGGGAATATATGGGCAGTATTCTTTCAGCCCCTTCATATCACATCATTAGAATTCACAATATCCCATGCCTGCCTTTCAAGCTCCTGCACGTTCAGGACCCAACTACTTAAAATCTTTTTCACCCCAATTTGGTCTCTCCAATCTCTTTGTTCCCTCCACTTCTGTCAACCTTTCCTCACTCATTCTCTCCGTAAGTCCTAACCATTTCAGCATACCCTCTTTAGCTCTCTCAACCACACTCATTTTATAATGACACCTTTCCTTTACCTTCTCATTGCTTGATCAAACCACCTCACACCACATATTGTCCTCAAACATTTCATTTCCAGCACATCCATCCTCCTCCACAAAGCATTATCTGTAGCCTGTGCCTTCCATCCATATTGCATTATCGGAACTACTATACCTTCAAACATACCCATTTTTGCCTTCCCAGATACTGTTTTCACTCTCCACACAGTGCTCAAAATCCTTATTAACCAATCAACAGAATATAGATATTTTCTTTCTTTCAAACTATTCGCCATTTCTTAACGCTAGAATATAGATATATACCTATGTATATATCAGACACAGATTTATACATAAACGAAAAATGACATATTTTACCTCAATGAATGTGTGACAGTCAATAGTATTTGCATCACTGGTTATAGCTTTGAAACATTCAATGATGTCTCCAAAGTCTTGACTCATCAGGATCTTTTCTTGGTTGGACAACACCAAGGTTATCGCTACACGCATTAGGACCTTATTACCCTCATAAAATATGCAGTCCCAAATCCTCAACACTGTCTATGGGAGAGAAACAATGCACTATATTAGTTTTTCCAATTACTGTTAAGTTTTCTAAAGTAAAAAATACATGTTAGTTTTCAATACGTCTTAATCTGACACTATGAAAAGAAATTAGCATATGCATATAGTGGGTTCTATCTCAGATAACACTCACTCTTTATCTATTATGTAAGCAAATTTCCAGCAATGTACCATGTACAGTAGCTTCCTAAAACATTCAGGTTACAATAGCATTCACTATTATGATTATGATAACTTCAAAGAGATGTTAAGATGAAATAAAACCTACTTGTTCAAATGCATAATTTTTTGAAATGGAATATATGTAAAAGGAAGTATAAAAAGTCTCTATAGCTTAAGTTGATTAATCAGAAAAGTAACCTGGTCTCTTACCTGCATCTACACCAATATCAGTTCATAAATAAAATGTGCTTGGTATGAAATATTGCCCACAGTCATAGAAATCTTCAGCTATATTACAAGATTTACTATACAGGGTCTCTTCCCTCTGAACCATGGTTGCCTCTCATTCTGATATTTTCTTACTTGGAAACAGTCAACCATTTGCTTCCTGATTATTTTCTCCAAAAATCTTACTGTCCATACCTGACAGAGATAATGATCTGAAGTTCAGTGTATTTCTCAAATATGTCTTAAAACAGGCATAGCTTCCTCTTTTCCACTCCCTCAGCACTTATCCTTCCAATTAATTACTTTGTTTAATATTTCAGGTGGCTTTTTAAGTGCTTCTCCACATTCCTTGAGCACACATGAAGAGACTTGACCTAATGTATTTGACTTATATGGATCAAGGCTCTCCAATAGCTTATTTCTAAGGAATTACCCACTGGTAAAGTACGAAGGCAATGTTTTGCACTTGTGGGGCCCAACCTCTTGAACTATCTCTATCATGAAGTACTAAGTCTTTCATTGATCTGTACTCTTCAAGAATTTACACTTTCATCACATAGTTCATTCCAACCATCAAACACCCTTACACTAAAAAAAATGTATTTATGTCCGTTCTCAAAAGCTTTTTCCACCTTAAGAAAAACTGGTCACTGTTTATGTCATCCAACTGGTTCAGAAACTTGGTTTTCCTTCATGAACATTATGCACTTGCCCTGTCTTTTGGCAAGATCTCACCATAAAGTACTTGTAAGTAATTAAGTCTTTCCTTTAGTTAAACTTCCCATTGTGTAATGTTTAAATGAGCCATCCATTACTATCTTCTGAAACTTAATGTTATCCCTTGTTAACCCCTTAACCCTTTCACTGCATTTCTTTTTTAGCTGAGTCACTTGCCCCATGTACATAAAAACAAAAGCATTTTTTTTTTCCCTTTCAGAATGCCCCTGTATCACGAACAGCATTAGTGAAGAAAATAGCCAAAAAAGCATTACACTTTCCCTTCTATCGGTGTGGGAGGGTAGTAAGTGTGGGGCATGATGACCCTCTTTATTCAAGTAAGTATATGGGTGTCATTTCATTCTACATGCACCTAAGCACCTTACAAACTTTATGTCTTTTAACCAAGTATGATTCACACATCAAGTGCTTATCGTTTACATACTTATGTATTTCACATAATCTTATATATCCACAAACCATTCACATAGATGGAACATTAATTACATGAATAAACGAATATATAACCTTATTTTCATAAAGATATATAAATGATAACACAAAAAAAACTGTTTATTCTAATGTAAAGTTATCTACAATATTCACTACATAACTCTCCCACAATGATGATGTTACATTTTCTTAAGACAATCTATGGTTGACCTTAATACATGACATTTTTTCCAACTGAGCTGATACATTGCTCATATATATACATTTTTTCATACTTGATCGCCATTTCCCACGTTAGTGAGGTAGCGCAAGGAACAGATGAAGACAGGCCGCATCTAATCACGTCCTTTCTTTGGCTGTCATGTGTAATGCACAGCTCCTTATCCACAACCAGGCCCCACAAACCTTTCCATGGTTTACCCTGAATGCTTCACATGCCCTGGTTCAATCTCTTGACAGCACATCAACTCCAGTATACCACATCGTTTCAATTTACTCAAAACCATGCATCCTTTCACCTTCCTGCATGTTCAGACCCTGATTGCTCAAAATCTTTTTCACTCCATCCTTCCATCTATGAATATTTATGATATCCACAAGGAAAATATGGAATCATACAACAAACTGGAAGGTATATTACCAGTACTACCCACCTGGGTATTGGTAAAGTTAGTAATGGCTGCGTGGTGAGCCACCACTTCAGTGGTTGTCAAGTTGCAATCCTTTGATCCAGGTAGCTGTCTTTTCACACATAACACTTGGCAACACTTAACTCACACAGCTCATTCTTTGTAACTCCAGATTTTCCTGTGGTAAATACTATATGCTAACCCTGCCCATTGGCAAAATGGTAGGAGCAGTAGACAGAAGTAGGAGATAGGAACATTTAAGTAGGAGCACTAGGTAAAACATTAGGTAGAGGAAGTCAGTAGGAACAACAGTTAGGAGCCCCTGCAAACACTATGCTAGACTTGCCCTTTGCCAGTGGCCTGTTATGGGTAAGGCACAAAAGGCTAAGAAGTGGCACTGGAGTACACCAGTTATTAAGACTCTATTGCTGTGGTCAACCCCTTACGGGAGTTCCAGAAAGGAACAGGCATCAGAGATAGATAGATACAACAGCTGAGAATTCAAAATGAGCTGTGACATACCAAAGCCATGATAGTAGCTGAGAGGATACTACATC
Source organism: Panulirus laevicauda (assembly GCA_032273605.1). NCBI lineage: Eukaryota > Metazoa > Arthropoda > Malacostraca > Decapoda > Palinuridae > Panulirus > Panulirus laevicauda. The sequence goes on from JAUTXX010029446.1 coordinate 14,519, forward strand.
AGAGAACTATGATCATGCCTTACATGAAGGTATGTATGGCAGGTACAGAGAGAGAGAGAGAACATCAAATATGACAAAAAATAACAGAGAAACAAGTGAAATGAGAATCAATTTACCCCTTGTGATGTAAAAACTTCTGGTGGGAACATATTTGCTGAGACAGTGATGATCACTACACAGCTTAGTTGTACTTACGTTTCTCTTCCCTCCTGCTACTAACATCAAGTTCTTCAATATCAAAGTCTTGATCAGATCCATGTAGAGTATGTTATCAATGAATAAACCATCATCTGAATCACTAGTCCTCATCACATGAAGCATATACTGCTTGATTTCATTTATAGTTAGGAGTTTACAGCAACATTCTCATGACACCAAGAATGAAGGGTAAATGAAGAAGTCATACATAACCATAGTGTAAGGAGGCCCTAGGTATCTCAGATCACCACTAAGGGTCTGCTGATAATAAATTCCTGGCATGAAAACACAGACTGTCTATCTGTGTTAGTTTCCCTATACTGAGCACTAAATATAGAAGAGGTTTAGGTAAATGGTTCAGAGGGTCAGTCACCCTCCCTGTGCATCTTCTCTTTTCCTTTGCTATCACTTATCCTTCTAAACAATTCATGTCAGCTCTTATCTCTTAGCATGTCTGGTGTCTACTACTCCACCAATATCTGATTTGCTTTACCTGATTTAGTCCTCAAATTCCATTTCCTGACAATCCATTTGCATTCATGAACATTAATTTCAATTTGAACCTCATCCCATGTAGTCTCTTTTGATGCCTCCTGCTTGTTGCCTTCTAACTGTACCAGTGCTCTTCACTTCTTTCTCACTCTACCCTTAGTCTATCACCTCTGTTAGCATGTTTCTCCTTTAGTCTGCTCTAGTATGTCCTTGATACACTGTTCTGTATCAAATGTGATCTTTAGTGGACAAACCTCTAAGTCTTGAGTTTATCTAAGAATTCTCTTAGGTTTCTTTACCTAGGAAACTGCATTTGGCATGTCTATAATCAATAGTAGGTTTCTTAAGTTCTCTTTTATTTTACCACCATTTCTTCCTAACTCTTTTCATACTAAAAATCAATAACAACTTATTCCTAAAAATCACAAGTTGCACTCTCTCTGTTCCTTAATTTTGGTGTAGCCAAACTGTCAGATAACCCCTACACTTGTGATTCATCCACATCCTTGACTTCTGCCTTATTCAGAATCTTCATTTTCATCATCACATATTCAACCTGAACATCATGTGCCTTCTCAAACCTTCCACCTAACATTCTTTTAGTTCCTGTTGTTGTTCTAACATTGCTCTCTCCATAGCTTTATTTAGTAATTCACTCATTCCTTCTGATTCAGTGTCTCCAAATCCCTATTCAGTGGCCCTAGAATTACTTCCTAATTCTTGCCCTAGAATGTCTGCCATATTCTGTAGTCCCTGAGTAAGGACAATATATTTGCTTGATATATCACTTACCCAAGAGATGCCCCTTTTTCCTCTACTCTCTCATTGTTATATCTTTCCTCGATCACCATGATTTTGTGGCTGTGTTCCTCTAAGCAGTATTGTTCAGTTCCCTAAAGTTCACCATATATTAGTTGACACTTTTCATTTTCACAAGATATACTTCCCAGTTTCCTATTATTTTCTCCTAGTTGTTTTACTTTTTCATCCAGAGATACTACAATACCCATAAACTTTATCATACTAGAGGAGACAAAGATTCCAACATTTTTGTCCCTTATCTGACCTCTAACCTTCTTGCCCTCATCAAAAAAAATCCTTCAAAGTAAAAATCAAAATCTAGAATTACCTCATTATACATCATAGAGGCAGCAGCTCCACCTTAAAACTCTCTTATCCTGATGTATATGTGTGTAATTACATGTACATGTTACCTATAGTGTGTGTGTTTTATAAGTTTTCAAGGAATCCCTTACTTTCAAGTTAACTGAAAAGTGCAGTACCTCAATAGGCAGAACTTCAGCAAAAAGGCAGATAAACCACTTAGTTGTAAGGAGACCCCAGGTCAAGCCATAGTGATTTATATGTTTCCATACTAAAGGTGCTCGTTCTCTGTGTGAAAATAAAAATAATAGAGATTAGTATGGAGAATCAAAAAATTTGAAGGTATTATGTTATCTCTTAATTATCTTTTTACATTTAGTTGCCTTTCCTGCTTTAGCAAGGTAGTGTAAGAAAATAATGAACAATGGCCTTATTTACACACATCCAATCTCTGCCATATATAAAGTATGGAATCTAGACAACCATCCACAACCAAGGCCCACAGACAACTTCATGGTTTACTTTGATTGCTTCATAAGACCTCTATCAGTCCAGTGACAACATGTCCTCCCCCTACATATATCACATCAATCTAGCTTATTCTATCTAATGAGGCACCTCCCATCCTCCTGAATGTTCAGGCCCTGATAACCCAAAGTCTCCCTTGCTCTATCCTCCAATTACACTTATTCACAATGTCTTTTCCTCTTACTCCCTCCACTTCTGACAAATAGATCCCGTGTCAGTCTCTCCTCTTTCATCCTGATTGGTTCTCTCAATTGGAATGAACTCACTAACACATCTCTCTCTGATCAATTCTATCTCTTACACATGCTACACATGGTACTGACGTCAAGCACTTCATTTCCAGCACATCCACACTCTTCTTCTCTTTTGCCTAAAACTCACATCTGCTCAAAACTGTCAGGACTAGAGTACCTTCAAACATGCCCAACTTTGCCCTTAGAGACATTGACCTTTCCTTTCAAAGTGCTCCTTAACCTTTAAACTGCTACTGTTGTCATCTGACGATCCTTAGAGAACTGCTCCCACTGTCATAACATGACTTAACTTTTTCTGCCTCTGTTTAACCTGCTGACTCATCATACCATTAGTAGCTTACAGAGGTCTCTCCCATTACCAGAAAAGTACAGGAAAAACTTCTCCTCTTGTTAGTACCCCTACAATTACCATTAGAGGTGCATGGCCATTAACCTGTAGGTCATACTTACATACTTACATACCCCATGGAAAATGCACAGATTGTTGGATGACCCGAGAGATGGAGAGGAACACTTATGATATGGATGTTTGTGAGGAAAGTGAAGAATGACGGGAAATGTGAAGATAAAAGTAATTAACACAGGGAAGAGGGGGGCCAGCATGGAAGGCCATCTCCATGACCACAGGCTTGAACTTTGTTTATGTAGAGGAAATCATGTAATCAGAAGTCATATAAAGCTCTTTGGTATGTAGTTACCTAACATTAAATAATAATTGTTTGGATATTGACAAAATTTACAAAGGAAATATTATGGTGACACTATCACTGAAGCAATATCTACACGATTGAGTAAGAAACCAAATGATTCAAACTGATTGACTTATAAATGAAAGAAATGCAGGTTGGGCTGAAACTCTTGTTACATGATACAAAATTTTGTGTCTTTACTAGAGTGAGCCATCTGGAACCCCATAATTTAAAGGAATGGATTGACATTTGGTGCATCTTTTGCTCTCTGTGCCATAAATGTAATACAATCTAAAAATTATACTGGTGCCACATGAACTCCCTTATTGTTTTTATGAGATACTATGGAAGTAACTACATGAAAAGATTAAGTAAATGAGAATTTGTAACAAATTGATTCCCAAAAATTTCTGATAGTGGTTTTTCATGGATAAACTGCATTACAAATCATGACAAATACCATCTAGCAATCAATCCAACAGGCATTAACTAATCAGACACCTGAATTCTGTACTATGTTCTACCTTCTAGCCATTATAACTACAGGACCGCAAAGTTTCAGTTGAAAATCCACAGACACATCAAACTGGAGGAAGTGAAGTGTTTTAGATATCTGGGAGTGGATTTAGCAGCGGATGGAACCATGGAAGCAGAAGTGAA
>JAUTXX010029555.1:0-12126 GCA_032273605.1 Panulirus laevicauda
CTGTCTTGCAAGCTTTCATCAACCGTAGAGCTCTCACAACCTTCTCTGTTTACCAAACCATTCTCCCTTACCCTCTCACTTCACACACCACCCTGACCATAATGCCCTGTATCTGCCATTCGATCATCAGACATATTCAAGTAACCTTCAAAATACTCGCTCCATCTTCTCGCTTCATCACTACTTGTTATCACCTCCCTATTTGCCCCCTTCACTGATGTTCCCATTTGTTCTCTCGCCTAATGTATATGTAAAATATGAAATAAATAGTGAAAAATAAAGGATGAAATTGTATTAAAGAGATACAAATTTATAACCTTCTAATACAGGGTCTGTTTGATCTTTATTAATCCACCTTAGATTCTTGAAATATAGAATACTGTGTAAAATATAGAATTAAGAATTTAGAATATATGATATAAAGTAAATGAAGGAAAATTAAGAACAAAACTGTTTTTACCACATAGCTGCAAATCAGTTCTCTTCAGAATAAGGGTCTGGGTAATCAGTATTAATCTACTAATCTTCATCTGAAGACGATGCAACATCTGGAGTGACAAGTACAGGAAGAGAAGAAGCACAAGTGTTGGAAGTCGAAGGTTTAGGCTCAGGCTGAACTTCACTCAAAAGTTGCTGATTGATCTTGGTTTTTCTTTGATTAAAACATGAAACCTCTTGTATTTTATAAATCTACATTATATGCTGCTCACTGATAAAGCTCTTTTGCTCCAGTCCCCAAATCATTTCCTTAGTCAGAACTGATGAACCTATAGATGCTTTCTCTTTTTTCAGTGCACCACATTCAAAACTAACCAATTTCAAAAATATCCAGATTTCAGGAACTTCCTGTTTTCTGGAATCCATGATGTATGGTTTGGTACCTGTGCTGAATTAATATAGATAACTTTTTTGTGGCAAAGAGATGGCCTGCCAGCAAACAGCATTGCAATCAAACTGGAGGCCTTGGTTCCACAGCAGTTAGGCTTAAGAAATGTAGAGAAGTACAGAATTCCATTGATTAACAAAAACACACTCAAGAGCTTATAAATAGACAATTACCTAAGTCCTGTTTTGAAGAAACAAATAGAACAACTGGGATTAGTTGCAATGTAAACCAAAGCAGTTTTCCAAATTTTGTGGCAAAATTTCTGAGAAGTGATGTTTTCTTTCACTACAGTATGCAATAACACTATTTCCATCAGTTGAAGATGGTTCAGTAGTAACTATTGTTAAATGGTCTGACGGACAGAAAGATAATTTGATTGATGAGATGAATAGAGGTAACATACTGACTGGTGGATACATTAGAATATTAAGCACAGAATCCAGGACTTGCACATATTTTAGGATTGCCTGATAACGTTACAATGAGACAGTCATCTCTGGTTTTAGGGATTAAACTAGAATTTAAGTGCAGTGTGTGATACATTGATATTTGCAGGTGCTCGGGATAATTAAACAAGAGTTGTCAAAGACGGCAGAGCCACGACCAACAGATGTCTTAGCCCTAGCTTTGGTCTTCTTAGATCGAGGATCACCTGAGCAGGTGAATATTTTTCCAGCATATGTTCTGTCATACCCTTCATGTAATCCTGTGTGTCTTACTGTGTTGGACATACTTTAGTTGTAATTTGATATGTACACACACCTCTTTTTTTATAGTGACCCACGTGGCATGGGCAAAAGATGCCCCAGTCATGGCGATCTCAGGTGAGAGGAATATAGGGTAAGAAAAAGAATGAAGAAATTAATCAGAGCTCTTCAGATGTTTGTAGACCTGACTTCTAAATGTAGAAAGATTATAGGAAGAGGGAAAGATGAAATAAGGAAGATAGTTCCACAGCTTTGCTATTTATGAGTCATTGTGTGGCATGGTTTTACACAGAATCTGAGAAACAGGAGTCAGGTATGTGTCAGTTTAAGGTCTTTCATAGGGACTTGATATTTCTGTTGCATTAATCACTTAGCTTTCATGCAGATGAATAGGCCATTGGGAATTTATTCTCTCAGGTACATTTCATGATAACCTCTAGGATTGAGAGAAAGAGTACCACCCACAAATCTCCTGTTAGTCAGAGGTGATTATGTGGGGCAGGACAAGGTGTCTGGAAATCCTCCTTTCTTGAATTATCACTTCCTAAAAGTAGAAACTGTGGAAGGAACCAGGAGAGGATTTCGTCTCAAACCCTCAGGCTGTTGTGTTTGAATGTTCTTGGTTTTAACCATGATGAAAAAAGATGAAGTGAAAGCTTTGTTTGATGAGAAAAATTTGGATATTCTGGCTCAATGAAGTAGAGTTGAAGGACAGTTGGATTGAGTGTGTCTGGAATTTTCAGTGAGTAACGTCTGGGGTTATTGAGAAAACAAGAGCATAGGAAAAGGTGGCATATTTGATGCAGAATGTGCTGTGAGATGTTAAAAGTGCTAAGAATTAAGTTCAAGGTTAAAGTAAGGTAGAATGCAAATAGATTAGAAAATCAGGTGATTTTTAATGCTCATGAACCAGGGATTGAGATGAGTGAAGAAGAAAGTAACTTATTTTGGAGGGAGCATGGTGAATGCTCTGTCAGTTTTGATAAAGTGAATTGAATCATGGTGGGAGGGGACTTAAATTTAAGAGAGGGCTCAGGTAATATGACAAGTGAAGGTATAATTGGGTGCACAGGGTTCCTTGTATAAATTCAAATGAAGAAAAGCTTTTGAGCTTTATGCTGTGGAATGGTGAATGGGAATGCATGTTTTTCGGAAAAGTTTGTACATTTGTGGATGATTGGGGTTGGGCCCAAGGCTGCGCTACTTTCAGCGGCAGGGAAATGTATATTCCCTTTGGAATGAAAAATTCTTTGATGAGTCAATATTTTCAGTGGTACAGCCTTGCCACAGGTTTTTTCACTTGTGGTGTAACCTTGAGTAACATCAGGACTCTTTCATAGAAATTGGTCCTGGGATGAGTATAAATAGGTAAATAGATTGTGGTTTGGGGTCAGTGGACATTAATAAATTATGTGCTAATTGACATGATTGCAAACAAGAGGTTGTTATGTAGGGGACGGGGATAAGGCCATGCAAGAGGTGGGAAGGAGGGCTGTGTAATGGTTGGGAGGGAGGGCCATTTAAGGGGGATGTGGGGGGTTAGGGTCTGGAGAGGGTAGTGCCATGTAGGGAGTAGAGGAGGCTCAGTGAAGGGGAAGGCAGTGGAGGGGAGGGCAGTGCCAGGACTGGAGGTGAGGGAAGGGGGGACCATGCTGGAGTTGTGATCAGGGGTATGAAGAGCCGTGTAGTAGAATGCAGTAGGTTAGGGTTTGCAGAAGAAAGGGCAGTGGAAGGGTTGGAAGGGAGGGCCATGCAGGGGGTATTAGCTTTGGGAGGGGACAGCTTTGATGGGGTTGGGAGTAAGGGGAGGGGAAAGCCATGCAAGGGATGGGAGAGAGTAGGGCTTTCAGGGGTTAGGGGTCAGGAGAGGAGAGGCCCATGCAGGGGATGGTGGTCAGGGAAGAGGAGGCCTATATTTTGATGGATTATATCCAGCCACCCAAGTATCTAAAATTATCAAAGCTTCAAAGCCCAAAATTATCTGAAGCTTTAAGCTAGGTTCAAGGCTGGCTGTAGGCTGAAGGAGTTAGTTTTGCTAATTTTTTTCCATTTGTGATGTGTGGGAGACATTTGATTTATCTCTGGCTTTTTTTTGAAAGGGCCAAAGGACTGTTTAACATGCTAGATGACAGGGAGACGGATAGTTGTGATGAATTTGGAAAAAAGTGGGTTATAGAGTGAGAGTTGTGGGGAATGGGTTTGTGGAAAGAGGAAGCATTGATAGCCTTTTACAAATGAAATGTGGTAAGAGTCAGAAATTGGTGGGATTGCTGTTGAGTTTCTCAAGATAGTTGATGACTGCACTATTGATTGGTTCGTCATGCTGTATGACTTACATGTGGCCCAAGGAGAGGTGCCTAAGGACTGATGGAATGCACATTGAGTATTTCCGGTAAGATGTGAGGGATAGTGCTGATTGAGAGGGTTGTGTCAGTCTCAGAGCAATTGCTGGGGAGGAGCAGTGTTTGCTTCAGGAGACGTAGATGTGTGAACCAGGTGGTTCCTTTGAAGAATTTGCATGATAAATTCTCAGAGAAAAAAATGACTTGGATTTGTCATTTTTGGATCTAAAGAAAGTGTTGATAGGGTCGACACAATTGCTTTTTCATTAGTCCTAAGGAGGACACATGGGGTAAATGGAAAGTTAGGACACTCTAAAGTCTCTGGTGGCTGCGTGGCTGTTATTAGCAAGGTGAAGCCATGATGCATTGGCTAGTGGTGACCATTCCATGAATATTTACAAGCAATTTTGATTTGTGACTTATTGGTAATTTATGTTTTACTTATATTTGTTTGTAAATGAAATACAATAAATTTTAGTTATGTTTGTTTTTATTTCCTACCATGTGAAGTAGCATCAGGAACAGATGAATAAAAGCTTCACTTACTGGAATCCACTCTCTAGGTCTCACATATAATGTAGAGTCACAATCTATAGTTTCTTTACTTCCCTGAATGGGGAGCCAAGGTTTAAGAGAGGCCAGTCATGTGGACATACTCAGTAGTGTGGGTATCACTTAAGATGATGATGTAGTGCACACAGCCCAATTTTATTACAGTCTTTCATACAAAACACGTTAACACAGTTATGAAATATGAAAATATTGCCATATGCCATGTTGTTAGGGCTATAATAGTTTCATGATTAAGATTAAGAGCTGGGTGGCTGGATTGTTACCTATATTTTCATCTGCAGTACTTGAAGCTCTTTGCTGTTTGACATCTGTTAAAACCATTCTTCCCTCTTCCTGAATATTCTTTCTGTATTTGAGGCTAGAGGTACTCATGATCCTATGATACTCCTCTCTTTTCCTGGTATACTCATTCCTTGCTTTCTGATACCTTGCAAAAGTTGGGTGGCTGGATTGTTGCCTATATTTTCATATGCACAGCTTGAAGCTCTATGCTTTTTGACATCTGTTAAACCATTCTTCCTTCTTCCTGAATATTCTTACTGTATTTGAGGCTAGAGGTACTCATGATCCTGCTTCATTGTAAATATTACAAAACCTTCCCACTACAATGCTAGGTTTTTGACTACTGAACTCCAATTTAGTCTCTGTTACCATAGAAATTGCTGATGTGTGTATAGTTTCCAAGATTGTATCTCCTCTTATAGGTCTTGGCTCACCTATGCTCTTTTCACTAGCTCATAGTTTCACTACCTTCATGGTTTAACTACTACATGGTCAAACTTGAAACTTGAGCATTACATGATCACCTTTTTCCTGTTGATCATGTATGATATTTTCAATATCTATGTTAGTATGTGTGGAGATAAGGTCCAATATTGATAGTGTGTCATTCCCTCTCATTGTAGAGTGTTCATTAACAGTATAGGAAATTTCCCGGGATACACTTGAAAATTCTGTTTCCATGACTCCCTGTTACCATGAGAATCCAAATTCTTTCAGTCTGTCTCTTCGTGAATGAAATCGTTTATTATCAGTACAATACTATCTCTGAGAAGTATGTTATTTGCTGCTTCTTGTTCCATCCTGATTGTTCCTACATTATCATTATATTTTTGCTCGTAATCCTTGCAGTTCATTAGAGGATTATATAACATCAACACTGCATTGCATTTCTCTGCTGTAGTTACTGTCCCCATTGTATATTGTATGAATGGGCCATTTTCCATTATCACTAGACACTTATGACTATCATTTATTAAGAGGGCCAATTCTCCCTCTCCTATGATGACTACCTTTTATTAAGAGGGCCAGCTCTCCCCCTAATTTGCCATCTTGTTCCCACTATTTTCTGTAGTTTCTTTCGATTGTGTTTGGGGCAGTTCCTTCAGTTCAACATTCTCTAGGATATCTGGAATATCCCTTTCTGGCGTACCTTCTTCTTTAATCGTTCTACCTTCTTTCCTTTGGTGTAATGGAAATGAAATGAGTTGATGTGAGGAAGGAAATTGTTAGAGAGATTGGGTTGTGAGTGTCATCTGAAAGACAGCCAGGGTTTACATATACAGTTTGAGCATATGGAGAGGATGAGTTAGAAAAGACTGACAAAGAGGAGGTATGTGTCAAAGTAGAGGGAACAAGGGAAGTAGAAGGGCAAAATAAGTTGGAAGGATAGAGTATAGTAGGCTTTTAAGTACCAGGGACTGAGGAATTAGGAGAACAAGAGGCTTGATTGAATAAAAAGAATTGGGAGTGATATGGTATAAATGTGGTGATATTCTATCATTGGACTTAACTGAGAACATGGAACAATCAAAACAAACTTTGGAGTAGTCTCAGGATGGTAGACCCATTTTTCAGTGCATTTTGGTTGACAGAGATTGGATGAGTAGCAATGAGATCATTGTTTATTTGTTTGTGATGCTATATTACTATTGAGGGGAAGGTGGTTAGGTACAAAAAATGCATATCATTATTAGAGTATTGTGTTTAATAGATAGTTATCTTAATTTTCATCCTGTTGTCATCCTTAAAGTCACTCTTCAAGTCTGCTTATGGCATCTGGAAAGCTTCAAACAGAAAAACTACTTGCTTATACTGTTGTGGATACATATGATATGCCAATAGCAGAGGAGATAAGTGGATGGTTTATATTAAGTCAGTCTTTTATTAGTGTCCTTTTTCATTGCAGTTATCTTTTTTAGTACTATTGTACTTAGTCGCTGTCTCCTGTGTTAGTAAGTTAGCGCAAGGAAACAGACGAAAGAATGGCCCAACCCACCCACATACACATGTATATTCAGTTATATGATACTTTTTCCACAGGTATCAACAGTTCTGGCTTCTCTACGGTCTTATCAGCTGGTTGTAGCTCTGCTGCAACACTCACGGTTGCTGCTAACCATGGAGGAAGGGGCAACCAGACTATCCCCTTTGGCTCAGGTAGTACTAGATTTTGAGTGCTTAATTCTTCTATACCAAATTTTTTTGTCACAAAACAGAAGTCCCATTAAAGTCAGGCCTTGGAAAGAAAAAGAATATGAGTAGAATAATGAATAGATAATCCAGAGAGGGTGAGAAAGCTTGTGAAGGTAAAAAGTAGAATAAAAAGGAGGGGAGGTGTATAGTATGTTTATGGAAGATCCATTAAGCCTAGGACAGTAGCTTGGTTTTACTGAGACAGAATGAAAGACCAGCAGAGCTTATCCAAAAGGAATAAGATGGATCAGGGCATCTCTGAAACATTTCTAAGCCAAGATAGTATTATATCCTGGGATTGCTACTATGTACAATTGCAATTGCTTTCCAAATCCTGTTTTTCATCCACTGTCAACATCTGAGATATGTTTGATAATTGTTATATTGCTGCTAAAGTATTGATTTATGAGAATGAGTTGTAGATTAATGTAGGAATGAACCTTCCCAAACATGGGAAATGCATTTTTGTAATTTTGATTTATTTAAGTAGTTCCATCTTAGTGAGGTAAATTAATCAAATATAACTTCCAGGCTCAGTCATATATATCCTTGGTTTATATGCACAGGAACATCATGAACAAAGTCTCAGGATTTATAACTTCTCTTTAACATAATTTTCTCTGTACTTCAAGTATTTTTGGGATGCAAGTTGTAGAAAGATGTTATTATGAGGAGTTTCGCATTGATTTTAAACTTTAAATTCAGGTTTTGGCAGAGCACAAGAAGGAAGTATTCACTGAAGTATTTGTCTCTCTTATTGGAGAAGGGACACTTTCTCTCAATGCATTTGTTGATGCATTTGTGGCTGTCTACCCAATTGTCTCTTGTGGACCAGAGTGCAACACACATTCATTATGGCTGCGAGACTTCCTGGAGAAGTTCTTCTTGGAATATGCTCACAATTCTGAAGTAAGTTATTGATTTCTGTAAATATGTTTGAAAACTTGAGAGAGAGAGGGAGAGAGAGAGAGAGAGAGAGAGAGAGGAGTTACATAAATACACAAACCCAAGGTTCAAGCGAGATGGTCTTGCCATAATATTACTTTAAAAGATTTTTTAAAAAATGCTGTCCCCTTAGAAGCAGTAGGAGAAAAGAATAGTGACGAGGATCTTTCCCCACCTCCCACTCCCTCCAGAAACAAGCCTGATGACAAACAGGTAGAAAAAATGACATGCTAGAGGGAAATTTGTATAGCAAAGACGTAAGGTAGAATGAGCATGATTATGTCATGCATCCCTTTACTTTTTGTTATAAGGACAATAGTGAGGATGAAATTTTTATAGGAAAGTTATCAGGTAGAATGAATATGAATATGCCATGCATCCTATCACTAGTGGCATACATCCCCTCACTTTTTGTTCTAAAGACAGTAGTAAGGATGAACTTGAGCTCCAGCCTCTTGACTTGCATGTCTATGTTTCTGATGTTGAAGAATGATGCAATAATTCTTACTTACTCTCTCAAAGCATGTGACATGGGTTAATCAGTGTTCATATACTACCATGGCATGGCCAGGGAGAGATCATTGGTTTAGAAGGTAGCATTATATACTATTATGTTACGATTAATTTTGCTCTGAATAACATTTAGTGGGAGCATATTCCATGCATTGATTATGTCATTGATAAAGAAATATTTCATACAGTCCAGATTAACTCTCTGACCTCTGACTAAAGTCCATTGGTAGTGCTGATGCTACTGTACAGAAATTTTCATTATCATTGTTGTTGAATCCTCTAAGCATTTTAAAACAGTCTATTAATTTGCCACAGAGATGCCTTTTGCCTAGGGAGAACAAGTTTGATTCTTGCACTCTGTCCTCATATGATTTCTTAAGCAAGGAAGGAATTGATATAATTCCTCCTCACTGCACTGCCTCCAGCTTAAGAATATCCTTGCCTAAGTGGGGGCCCGGAACTGCATGCATATTCGAGGTGGGGTCTGACTAGACACAGGTATAGTGGTAATATCACATCATTGCTTTTGTATGAAACGTTTCTGTTGATATATCGTAACATCCTATTTGCTTTCTTTGCACCTTCATTACAGTGCAGGGAAGATTTGAAGTTATTAGAGACAGTGACCTCTGGATACCTTACACTTGGTGTGTCCTTTATCTTGTGGTCCATTAGTTCATAATCAAATTTTTTGCTGAGGTTTCCTACTTGTAACAGCTGGCATTTATTGATTTTGAATGGCATTTGCCATTTTCTAGACCATTCAGCATTTTATTGAGATCCTCTTGTGATATTAACTTATCTTTTTCAGTTCGTATGACATTACCAGGCTTTGTACTGTCTGCAACTTTAGACACTGAGTTATTCAACCCAACATCAGTATCTTTAATATGAATTATGGAAAGTATGGATCCCTTGGGGACCTAAATAATAACAGGTGGCCACAATGATGATATATCATTCATTATGACCCTCTGCCTCGTACCACATAACCAGGCTTCTGTCCAGTGCAACCAGTAATCCCTAAGGCCCTGACTTGAAGCATCAGTTTTAACATGGGGAACTTCTTTGAATGTGTTCTGGAAGTCCAGAGATATAATATTGATTACTTCTGTCTTGCCATAGGTATTGAATAAGTTATAATAAAATTTAAGGAGGTTTGTAAGGCATGATCTGCTTCTTCTAAGATCATGATATGTATTATTAATCAGACTGTGCTGTTCCAGGTAGGCTACAATTTTTGTCTCTAATAATCGACTCTAGGAGTTTACATAGGATGGTAATTGCCAGGCAATTTGCAGCTTCCCTCTTTGGATATAGGAGTGATGTCTGTCACTCTCCAGCCTTATGGGACTATTCCATCCTGGCGAGATTTATTGAAAATATAGGTTAATGGTATGGTAATTTTGTGTTTATTTTTAATTACTCTTGGATAGAAATGATCAGGCCTTGGACTTATATTAGTTTTCAACTTTTATATTTGTGTTATTATTTCTGTAACAGTGATGGTAAATTCAGGTATTGTGTGAATGCTGTTTATCACTGTCTCAAGATTCATGTTTCTACTTTGTAGTGTAAAATCAGAACTGAAAAATTATTCAGGGTTGTTGTTTTGATCATCCACAATGGGTTCCCCATCCTCATTTACTAAGGGTCCTATCCCATTCCTTATATGATTCTTACCATTGATATATCTGTAAAAAAAATTAGAATCACTGTAACTATCTCTTACAATACTCTTTTCATACTCTCTCATGGTTTGTTTGATAAGTCTTTCCTTACTGTGTTATATTGTATCGCAATATTTGTGTCATTGTGTGATTGCTTAAGTTTGTAGAGTGTATTTCTTCACTTTATAGCTCTTGCAATATCTGGAGAGTACCATTCAGGCCTGTTGTTGCTTTTATTGTTTCTGTTGTGCATGGGAATGAATATGTTTTGTTTGTGCATAAAGTGATGCTTAAAACTGGCCCATAATTCCTTTGGATATGAACCAACAAGGGTGAGACTTTAAAGCATTTTGCAACCCATTAAAATCTGCCCTTTTAAAGTTAGTTTTAATAATGTTGGTTTTGATATTGATGTTGAACCTAACCTGTTATGGACACAAGTTTCTAGACAAGTTTTTCAACATGTGTATTAATTATTAAGAACTCTTGGGATGCAAGAATTAAATCAAATATATTAACTTCCCTCATTGGCATGATGATAGTTTGGTAGAGAAAATTATTACCTTCTGACTAATTAGGGCATCCACATATGACATTTATGTTTTGAAAATTCTATATTAATCTGAACACACAAGTGTTCATCAGCATCAGATGTTGTAGTGTGAATTTCCATGGGTTTATGAAAGATTTTACATACACTGCAGATCCACCTCCTCGACCATCTTTATCTCTTACAAATAACTTGTAGCCTGGCATATTGTACTCATTGATCAGATAGTTGTATTTCATGTTGAGAAATGTTTCTCTTAATGATATCAAAGTGTTCAGTGTTTACCAAACAATGCAATTCTTCTTTTTTTTTAGATGGATCTTATATTCATGTAAAGTCCATTTAGGTTCTTTGAGTGATTTCTGTATGAGACTGGTGGTATAATTTGTCAACCATTTTTTTAGACCAAGGTGTAATGAGCTCCCATGACATGCCCCCTCTGTTGTCACTGTCTGGTGGGATGGGGAGGAGACTCAATCCTTTGCATGACATGTATCATGGCTTGGCCTAACCTCAACTCTCTGTTTGATATGGTCAACAAAAAATTTTCTCCTGCAGTTGTAAAGGCATTTTGGTCTTTGATATGCACAGCTAAGAGTTTTGTCCCTTTATTGCAAAGATGAATGCTGTGTGTGCTGTATAATTTCCTATTTCCTATGAATTCAAGCCATGGGTCTACAAAGCCAGTGTTGGTGTCTATGCACAAATGTTTCAGGCTCATTCATGTGTAGTGCTCTGTTTAGAGCATTGATACCTAAATTATGTCTCGGGGGAGTGCCACCTATAATAATTTTATCCAGCCAGTCTAGGATAACTTCTGAATTTGAATTCTTATTGTAAACATCGTTGCTGCCAGCATATACCTTTAAACATGACTTTTTAGTTGATACTTTAATGTCTTTAACCTTTTCTTTGATGTGGAAAATTCCAGCAGCAGGTCTTGAATTCCCCACCATGTATTTACCCAGATATTTGACCAGCAAATCTCTTATAATCTCTAAACAGTCATCTTTGCTCATGCAAGTCACTGAGTGTTGCAAATCAAATGCATGGGGGGGGGGAGAGAGAGAGAGAGAGAGAGAGAGAGAGAGAGAGAGAGAGAGAGTTTGTGGATGCCATTTCCAAATGCTGTATCTCATCACTAAGTATTAAGTTGCTGTATCTCATCACTAAGTATTAAGTTTTATGCAGTAAAGGCTTTGGGCACTGCCTAATTTCACCTAAATCTTTTGTTTGATATTTTCTTCCAGGTTACTATTACTATGGTTGACGCAGAATAGACAATCTTTGTACTCTCTGTCTGGCCCCAGTATCATAAAATCCGTAATAAAACCTCAACCACAGGATCTGCATGGGTATTGAGTAGCTGATGCCATTCTAATAACAAATTACATAGATGTAAACTTAAGGATCAATGAATATAAATAGAATTGCAAGAATATGTATCTTTAAAAGAATAACTTAT
>JAUTXX010029666.1:4446-23501 GCA_032273605.1 Panulirus laevicauda
GCCCTTCCAACCACCAAATCCTTGTTATGTACCTTTTTCACTTAATAGCTCGAAGCAGATAGGAATTTCTATATTTACCCTTTGATTTTTTTACTGATTTTGTATCTCTTTTGTTACTCCCAATGTGTTTGAATAATATAATGTCGTGCCCTACCGTATCTTTTAATGGTGCCTATATCCTCTAGTTCCTAAGTGTTTATCACAGTGTGTCTTTGTTTTCTCACTTTTTTATACCATCTGTTTTTTACATCTTATGCTTGTATTTGCCACTTTGGTGAGGTAGAATTATAAATAGACAGCTGAGCTTTTCAGGTAAAATTGTCACATGGCTCTTTGTTTTGCTTCTACATTTAGAAACTGATAGGGCAGGACAGGAGTGGTGAATTTCTAGCTTCACTGTTGTAGCCCTTTAGTAGCCTTCTTCATTATTTTGGAGACATATGGATAGTATTCTTTTTGTTATATCCCTGTTATACCATATATTAATTCTTTTCCTCATTTTTCTTTGTAGGAGATGGGTGGGAAGTGGATTTGAAGGAACAATGAAAATAGCTAGGAAGAATTTGAAGAAGCATGCATTAGAGAGATATTATGACAAAGGACTACAGAATTGTGTCAGGATTGAGATGTTTGGATTGTTCATAAGCTATCCTGCTTAACTGGATTAAATCTTAGATACAGAGATTTGTGAAATGTACCCCTAAAATAACTAGAATAACCAATAAATTTGGTACTATAGTGAGAATTATAGAAAGAAAAAGATTTTGACATTCTTACAACTCAAAATATTTGTATCTGATTTGGTAGATGCAAGATTAGGAAAGCTATCACTGGATGAATTGGATGAATTGGAGGATGATGAGGATGAGGCCATTCTTCGTGAATATCGTCGCAAAAGGATAGAAGAAATGAAAGCTGAGGCTGCAATCAGCAAATATGGAGAGGTGGGGAAGCATTTTTAGAAATGCAGTTTGATGTTATGATAGATGCTTTTTGGTTTTTGATAAGTAACAAGCAGTGTTTAGCTGAAGTACAGCTTACCTGTCTAATATTTTTACTAATATTTTCTTATATAATATGAAGTTTTTGTATTTTCATGGTCATTGATATGTCATTATTACAGTACAGTCAAAAAGATTTTGAGTATGAATATCACTTATTCCCATCTGTTTTATGTTTTATTTAGAATTTATATCTCAGACCATGATCTTTGTTTTGCCTCCTTCCTGTTTTTGGGCCTTGTTGTATCACTTCTAATGTTATTGCTCATTGAATCTAGGCTACCTATTAAACTGGTCAAGAACTATTTTAACTTTTTTGTCCATGATCTAAAATAGATGGACCATATAGTCATTTTTACACTGAATTTGAACCTGGTTTTAGAATTTTTCTGTCAGGCATGGTTTTTAAGTGACAGAACAATTAAATTTTACAATAAGTGTATATTACTCATTCATGAAATTTAGAACATAGAGGGGCCCCACTTTTCTTGGCACCACTTTTCGTTGTCCAGAATGTCCTGATGGAACCTTTCACCGTGCTTATCACTGACTTCCCCAAGACTTTCATGGAAAAAGTCTGACTGCAAGTCCAAAAAGGGAATTTTTACTCATATCACACCCCATAGCTTTATATGAAATCAATAGGTCTTTTACAGCATCACAGTAGTTTTCTGATCTGTGATCCCCCCAAAAAACTCTTTGCAAACTATCTTGAATGACAGCCATGCAGTTTTTTCAGCTTCATTTAGCTCTTCATCAAACTTTTCATCTCAAAGCAGTTCCCTGATTAGTGGTCCTACAAAAATACCCTACTTGATTTTTGCATCACTGATTCTGGGGAAGTTATTCCTCAAATATGTGAATCCATGGCTAGTTTTATCCAAACCTTTAATGAACCTGAGCTTAATGTGCAAAGGAGGTAGATCAATTTTTTCAGGATCATCAAGAGGAGGATTGATGACATTCTTCTTCATTGGAGTCAGTGATGTTCATTTTGGCCACACTTTCATTACATAATGATTTTACCGGTTCCAGATGTCCCACTCTTAGAGGAAACAACAGAACTTTGTGTAACCAAATTACATTCTGAGTAAAAGTGCCACAACCTTTTGGTCACCAGTTACATTCCACTTAAAGTCCCCACACTTTATTTTTTCCAAAAGAAGCTTCATGGTATCAAACGATTCCTTCATGTTAGCGCATCAGCCTGAGGAGTGAAGGGAAACTTATTTCCGTTGTAGAGCAGAACCACTTTCAAGCTTACTTTTCATGAGTCAGTACGCAAGTGCCACTCATCTGTCTTATATTTATGGCCAAGTGCCTCCGTAACAGAATGATCATCATTGCAAAACACCAGACCATCTTCAAGGGAGAAAAATTGTTTGAAAACAGCATGGCAATCACGATGAAAGCAAACTTTGGTTTCATTTTAGAGAAGATTCCAGCCCTTTAACCTGGAACTCAAAAGTTTGGCTTGCTTCTTAGACAAATTTAAATCAAGGACGAGATCTTTAAGATCTACTTGACTTCGCAAATGTGGTTCACTTGAAGAACAGCTTGCTTCACTTGTTGGATCCATATTGTCCTCAACTCGGTTTACTTTCTCATCACCAGACTCATTGTCACTCAGTGTCTTGTTGTGGAGGCCCTGGCACAGGTAATTCCTAACTGAGGAACTGGTAAATTAGGATATTTAACAGTATGCTTGGATTTTGATGTTACACCATTCATATTTGTTAGACAGAAGTAGCAATCTGAAGCATGATCTTTGGGTTCTCTCTAAACTGTAGGAATGGCAAAAGGCATATGGCGTGAACCTTTTTCCCAGGCTATGAGAAGCCCGACACATGTGACACAACAAACTTGGTGGGGCCTAACTTTTACCCTGGTCACTCACTTTCAACAAAAGTAATGCTCATAGCATTTCTTAATGAGGGATGGGAGAGAATGTTTTGTGATATCAATGTCAATTCACCACAGATGAGGCAGAAAGAATCTGGACTATTTACACAGTTTCTTGGCATTATAAGGGTGGATGGGGTGTCAGCACAACACTTGAATACACAAAAGCACAGTCTGTCAATAGAGTGGAAACTGTTTACATTGAGTTCTAGCCTGCAAATGACAGAGAGGTGCTAAATTCAGGAGTGTGCTGTTTGAATGTCCCAACATTTTCAGTCAGATTTGTGCAGGCCCCTGGTGACTCATTTATCTAGGTTTATGCTTTCAGAAAGAAGCTTTTGCCCTTAACAAACAATGGAAATAGCTGTTTGATAAACTTTTTGTTTCAAATGCTCCATAGAGCACTGGAACATATATGCTGTATGTAATGATATGTGAGTATGATGGAACCAAGAAACTATGGGTGATAGAGAAATTCTGAAAACATATTTGAATTCAGCGTGCAAAAATATGTAAGAAATATTTCCTTGGGACAAAATCTGTTGACCAGTGTTATTCTTCATCCAACTTCGGTCATAGTTTTCCTTTGTGTAGATACCTAGATCTAAATAGAAAGAAAGTACATATTATGAATGGAGTACAGTTTTTTCTTCCATACTTGATCACTGTTTCCCATGTTAATGAGATAGCACTAGGAACAGACAAAGAAAGGTCACATCTGCTCATATCCATTCTCTAGCTATCATGTTTAATGCACCAAAGTAATCATTTTTGTAGCAGGCATATGCCTGGTATGATATAGTAGATTTTCCAGACTTTGAAACCCATAGTAATTATACTACTCAAACCAGTTTTGTATAAGCATATGCTGTAGTAGGTGCAGCATAGTAGATTTTTGTGGAAACTGAAGCCCAAATGAATTATATTACTCAAATCAGTTTTGTACTGTATTGGGTATGGTTTAGCAGAGCTTGGACTTGGAAACCATACTAGTTATGCTCCTGTAATCAGTTTTATGCTAACCATATACTAGGTGTAGTGCATAGTATTGTCTTCAGTAAATCTCATTCTTTACCTATAATGTTTATACAGTATATAATAAAAGGAGGCCTGCAATTGCTTGTTAAGTATTTTGTGCCTTTGGAACATTGAAATATTCGTATATATTATACATGAGAGTTAGAGAGTGGATGTGAGTGAATGAGACTGCCTAATCCTCGTAGTACCTCACTAATGAGGGAAATGGCAAGCATAAGAGGAAAAAATAATGATATCAGGTTTGATAGTAGTGAAAAACATCAATTTTTCACTGTGGTTAGATATTTGGCTGTAAGATATACCGTATTTGAAATGTATTATTATCTCTAGGCAGTGTGGTAACCGCTCTCTTTTCTTTGGTTACTGTTACAGGGTTAATAAACAGGGAACGAGCTCAGGTGCAAGAAGATTGGGTGGATGGCAAGGTTCCTATCATAACTGCGACTGTTTCATTTGGTATGGGAGTTGACAAAGCTTCAGTCAGGTAAGTTGTAAATTTCAGCAACTTTATTATGGCAGATAATCAGTAATTAATTTGTGCCATATCATTCCTAATTATTTTTTTCATGCACATTTGTTTCTTCCACCTTTGCGAGGTAGAATCATCATCAACTGGTGATAATAATTCCTTGAAATTTCTTCAAAATGCCATAATGATTATGATTACAGTAAAAACAGTTGTTGGTATAACACTCGATTATTATTTTAATTGTGATAACTTATGGTTTTGAAAACAGTGTACTTTCGATAACTTACAGTTTTAAAAACAGTATACTTTTGAGATTACTTAATTGTTGTTGACTGGATTGGAAACAGGTTCGTGGTCCATTGGAGTGTTCCACAGTCCATGGCAGGCTATTATCAAGAATCAGGTCGTGCTGGCCGTGACGGGAAGCCATCATGGTGTAGAATTTATTATAGTAAGAAGGAAAGGGAATCCATTTTGTTCCTACTAAGACAGGTAAGCGCAAAAGTTTGGGTAGCTGTTGCACTTATGTGCTGAAGAATTTAGAACTAGTTTTCCTCTCTGCAATATTTTTGATATTTTGAAAGCTCAAAGTTTGTCCACATTTTTTTCTTTACCCAAATTTCACATTCATATTTTTTATTTGTCATATATCCTACAAGTTTTTCACCCCTCTAATATTGCAATTTTACCTATAATTCACCAAGGTACTTTGGCAACAAAATATCTCTTTAGTGGCTTAGTGGAAAAGAAGTGAACAAAATTGTTGTGTTAATTCGGCTTTCTTGTAATTTGGATAACATATACAGGTTGAATGGTGTAAGATGGGCCTTTTTGAAAAACCTCGTTTTTCCCAACAGGATGAGAAAAAAGCAAAAGTGTATGGTAAGCGACAGAAGGAGGACCAAGCTAAGACGGCCATAAAAAGCTTTGAAAATATTATTAAGTTCTGTGAAGTGCCAATGTGAGTATGATGTTTTCATGTGATTGTTCAGGTGTGATTGATTAGTTATTTTGAATTGTGTAACATTTTGATGACTATATTTAGATTTGTTTCGGTCAGTTAAGTTTTGCCCATGTTAAACATTCGTTTTTTGATGCTTTTAATTTTTCTTATCACTTGGTAATTGCACTCCAAATTTATTGATGCATATGTAGCTGTAAGTTGTCATAATTCAGAGGATTTTTTTATGATATTTTTTCAGTTATATGCATGGATATTGGCTTTGTGATGCAGGTAAATATAGATGTTTTCAGTCATTTTTAAACTTGATATGCAGTGACAAAGCATATGTTTGAATTACAGGCATAGAAAATATTAACAGGAAGCAAAGAAACTCAATGGAATCTACAGTTGTACAAATTGACAAGACAGTATTGATGAATCTTCAGAAAAGATTGAAAATACACACTTCAGGCTTTTTGACCATGTAGAACTGTATGATTACAAACCTTAAGTGTTTGTGTGGATTACTTTTGTTAATGTTGGCTTTTTTCCTGCTGCAGGGAACTAGTTATTCCTTACCTAATTTTGGCTCTAGATCAGATGTTAGAGACCTATTTGGCTTCTGTCATACTTACAGCTCTATAATGACAAATTTCCAAAGGAGATTGTTGAGGATAGCCAGGAGACTTCAGAGAGAATTACAGAGTGTGTCGAGAAAATAAGTGTAAGGAAAGTGTAAGTACACTTTAAGCAATGTCATGTGTCGTCAGATTATGGGAAGGATGCCTGTCATGAAATGTGACAGTAGACTGATGTAAGGAACAAACAGAAACATGAATGACATTAGGATGGGAAAGGCTGTATGTGCCTACCAGATTTGAGAAATGCAGCAGACTGATGTAATCATCCCGGATATGTGGTTAGAAGTGGGGACTAAGGGTGCATGAATAATTTGGGATATTCTCATATTAAATGTGGCACTTTATTAAGGAAGCATATAAGCAGTGAGATTTTTATAGAAGCTTAGCTTGAGTCTTGGTTTGAAGATGACCTTTCCTGGGGAGATGTCACACTGTGATGCAGATCTCGTTTTCCTGATTTTTGGTTAGTCATGATGTTTGATCTAACCATATTGTTGGAAGTTCTGTGTGTTTGATACTAAGAGGTGTTATGTTTGTCCAGAAAAAGTGTGGAAGTTAGTTCTGGCATTATATAGTTATGGAATGATGTTTCAGTTTGATTTCCATATTTGGTATGCATGTTAGATGTGGAGGGAACAAGAAAAAGGGAAACCAAGGAGATGGAAGGATGGAGTGAAAGACACTCCGATTGATTGGGGCTTGAACATGCAAGAGATTGTGAGGTGTACAAGGGATAATGTAAAATTGGAACAGTGTGGAATACAGGGGCAACATGCTGTAAGTGAGCTGAGCTAAGTTATATCAAGAAGCCTGGGTAAAACTAATGAAAGGTATGTGATGCCTAGTTGTGGGTCGGGGCTCTGGTTTTGTCGCATTACACATGTGCAATTGGAGAGTAGATGTCAGTAACTAAGGCAATTTCTTCATCTGTTCTGGCACTACTTTACTAATGTGGGAAATGGAGAACAGCTATGAAAGAAAGAATTTATCTGTCAATCTATGTCTGTATACCTGTTCCCTCTGGGAATTCCCATTAAGGTGGTGGCCATGGTAAGATAGTCTTTACTTATCCCTGTCCTTGCATGCCTTCCTTACATATTATATATATATATATTTTTTTCATATTTTAATGCCTTTTTCCATATTAGCAAGGTAGTACCAGGAACAGGTGAAGAAAGGCCACATCCACTCACATCAGTTATCTAGCTGTCATGTGTAATGTACTGAAACCACAGCTTCCCATCCTCCACAAGGCCTCAGTCCATTGACAGCACATGCACGCCTTTCACCTCTCTGCATGTTCAGGTCCCGATCATTTAAAATCTTTTTCACTCCATCCTTTGATCTTCAATTTAGTCTCTCCCATATCGTTGTGCCCTTTACTTCTGTACCATATATCCTCTTTGTCAGCCTTTCCTCATTCATTCTCTCCATATGTCCAATCATATCAACACACCCTCTTTTCTCTGTCAACCACACGTTTTATCCCCACTCTTCTCTCTTACCCTCTTATTCCTTACTTGCTCAAAATTTTTCATTTGCAAGATATGTGATGTTTCCCAGATTCTGCCTGCTTGTGGTTATGCTGAGTGAAAAGTTGTGTCATCATATGTTAATGAAAGGGAGTACAGTCTCATTGAAGGACTTCTCACTCCAAAGGAGTCCATACTTTCCCTGCTACTGGAAGTAGTGCAGCCTTGAAGATCCACGAGCCCCTTTAGGGAAAAGGGTCCTGTGGTTACAAAATGATAAGAAAGAAATATGTATGGATTATGTGATATCTGAATAGTTACAGGTTGCTACATATTGATTTGGGTGATAGTTGTGACATATTTTTCATGTAAAAATAAATATACCTTTTCTTCTGTTATGACAGTTGTCGGCACAATTCTTTTGCCCAATACTTTGGTGATGAGAAGCCTAACTGTAAGAAGAACTGTGACTATTGCTCTAATCCTCGGGTGACAGAGAAGCGGGTAGAGCAGTGGAATGCAGCAGTGATTCGCAAGTCGGAGTATAGATTTCAACCAGTTGCAATGTGTGTTGATGGTTATGAAGACCCTGATTTGTATGGTGGAGGAAGAAGAGGTCGGAAAAGGTAATGTAATGAAAGTTAGTGTATAGCAGAATATTAAATGATAAGATGCCGTGCTGTAAGGTTTTTTATAATATTGTTTTTCATCATTTTATATTCAACAGCATTTTTCAGTTTGCAGGCTAGGTCATTCTGTTCTGTCAAAGCAGCTAGGCGCCCTGTGGCAAGCCCACACGTATAACAGAGCACAGGGACGGCTGAAATCTGTAAAGAGTGATAAATGAGGGGTCCTCTTGGGGCAGGAAGTCCATTGCAGATCACAGATAGAACGTTCACATTAATGACTCTGAATGCTTATTCCCTCATTGCCTTGCACTCGTCTCAAAGAGACATAAACGCATCATCACCATACTCTATGACCTCTGGTCCTGCCCAGTGGATGTGTCTGACTTTTTAGGCATTATGGGAGCTCCAAAGCAGGGACTTGTGGGGTAAGAAGGTAAGGTAAGGTAACAGAGTATCGACATGCGCGGACTTTCATGACAGCAAGTTTTTAAGCCGTTCACATACTTGAGCTACCATTTTTTTGTGTGGGTTATACTGAGTTTTCCAGTGCTTATTTGGGAAGCTGTTTGTGCCTGACGCACACCCGGCACATACTTGAGCTACCATTTTTTCGTGTGGGGTATACCGTATTTTCCAGTGCTTATTTGGGAAGCTGTTTGTGCCAGACGTACACCCAGATGCAACCACACCCACAATAATACCTATAGAATGGAAGGAGAACAGCAACATTGCAGACTACAGAAAGGGTAGGTTGAAGAAAGGTGAAGTCAAAAGATAATGAGATGGAAGGCTGTTGATTCCCCTGTAGTTAATAGAGAGGTGGAGGATGAGCCGTCGTAGTTCTTTTCATAAGAGACCTTTCTTCATCCTATAACCCTCTTCATGTTTGCACTGATGATACCACTTGATGCTCATCAGCTCACTTTCCTTCCCATCCTTACTTTAATATGCATTCTTTTTCTCTCACTGAACATATTTTATCATTAATTTGAATTTGTGAAGCATTTTTGGATGAATAATCTGTAGTCTGATTGTATTCAACTGTGCAAAAATGCCATTTTTGTTCAAAGCAATTTCTGAATCTCTCATTTCCTCCTGCCAAATTTCTAAGCACATTGCTGTCACAAAGGCGTATTATGTTGAATGCTTTTCAACATGCTCTCATGAAAACCCTGCACAATGAACATTACAAAGGCTTCTTCCCAAAACCTGGGATTGTTGTCGTAGGCCACACTTATTTTTATACCTTGTGGCTATTTCAGTTCTATAGGGATCTCATACTCCCTCATAAGGAGTACTGTTTGTATATATCAGATGAGGCTTTTCCCACCTGCCTTTTAAGCAAGGGTGAAATCTGAAGCTGTATGCCTCATTAAATCTACTGCTGTTGCCATTTCCTTCCATCTTTCATAATATTGTTTCTCTCTATGTACAGAATATTTCAGCCATTGCTTATGTGAGCTGTCTGCTTGTGTAATGACACATAGAACCCAGACCCAAGGCATGTGCCTGGCTCCTTTTTCCCACAGTTTCTATGTGGAAACTAGCTACATGAGGATTGGTCATTACGATACCTCTTTTCCTTGCACAGCAAAGAAGAACGTGTGGTTGCATAGAAGTGCAGAAGAAAAGCATGTCTAGTATACATTTTAAAGAAGTGTTTGGAGCATGTTCTAGTGGTCACCTCTCTAAATTTTAGAAATTTCATCTGTTATGTCATTTTTTTTCAGGGAACAGGATGAATACGAGCAAGAGGGAGAAAGGGAAAATGAGTCATCTGCTATAGAGAAAAAGGAAAGAGCAAACATGATAAAAGAACAGTTTGCTCTTCGTCGTGGTAAAGGCCCTTCCAAGCCATCTTCATCATCCTATGCTAGTCGACTAAAAGAACAGAAAGAAAAGGAAAAATTGGAGAGGGAGGAAAAGGATCGAGCAAAAAGATCAAAGCTTACAAATGCAGAATTTACTTCAAAGATCGTAGGGCTCAACGTTGGAGTAAGTTTGATGATGATTGTTGAAAGTTTACAATTATGGCAGTATTTTATGGGAAAAGACTTTTGCTGCCGTGGTGATTGATTTTTAAGTTACTGTTTCTTATTTAATATTAAGGAAGGACATTATATGAATATGCTGTACATGAGAAACCAAATTTGTAAGGTTTTATCTCGAAGTAATGCATTTCAATAGTAGTATGTTGATGCTAGATTGATGTTAGACTGTTAAAGGAAAGATGTTTGGGAGTTATCATTGTATGTGTTTGGTGTAGTATGTAATATGTAGTTGATTTATTAGAGGATATTTTCTCCCTTCTTCTCTTGGAGAAAAACTAGTTTTTGCTTAATTGATATTTATTTCAACAAGTATTGATATGTTTTAGTAATCTATGATTGTCTGGTTTTATTAGACATATCATTCCCTGCCTTATTATTTAATGGTGAGGTAAAGTATAATTTGCAACAGAATTATTAAGTTAGCTAAAATACTTTTTTCACAAAAACAACGGATTATGACGAAAGATTTATGTATGATTATTCAAGTAAGTGTTTCTATTTGTCCTTCGATGAATAAGGCTATGAAAGATTTAGTACAACATAGTGCATATTTAAAGCATATAATGTTGACTTACATGTGCATACGAAAGTAAATTGGTGTCAATGGGGTGAAGTTTTTTGAGCTGTGTGCTGAAAGAGGAAAAGTACTTGGGAATACTTGATTTAAAAAAGCTTACATATGTGGGACTAATGGGCATTATTAGATTGTGTGCAAATTGACAGATGTGCAGAGGAGTGAGATGGTTAGGAGATGGTTTATATGGGGAGCTTCCGAATGATGTAGGTACATTCTTGTACTGTACATTGGTATCTAGACAGATTTCACAGAAAGAGAACTTAATGTCTGTCTCATATAGCCTTGGCAAAACAAGATAGCACCTGACAAAACTGGCATATGATTTCATTTTGGGGGCATTATCCCACTTGTCAAAACATGAATTAGAATTCTGATTTTTTTCTTTATATTTATACTTAGTCGCTGTCTCCCACATTAATGAGGTAGCGCAAGGAAACAGATGAAAGAATGGCCCAACCCACCCACATACACATGTATATACATAAACGCTCACACGCACATATACATACCTCTGCATTTAATGTATACATACATATACATACACAGACATATACATACATACACATGTACATATCCATACTTGCTGCCTTCATCCATTTCTGTCGCCACCGTGCCACACATGAAATGGCACTCCCTCCCCTGAGCGTGTGTGAGGTAGCGCTAGGGAAAGACAACAAAGGCCACATTCGTTCACACTCAGTCTCTTGCTGTCTTGTGTAATGCTCCGAAACCACAGCTCCCTTTCCACATCCAGGTCCCACAAAACTTTCCATGGTTTACCCCAGACGCTTCACATGCCCTGGTGTATAATAGAAATATAAATACTTTTATAAACCTCCTCTCTTTTGTCTCCAGTTGGGTACATCCCATTGTAACCACTTCCTCTGGAAGGACTCAACCCTGTGCCTTTAACTTTGTTAGTCTCAGCTCTTGCTTGAAAAAGTCTGCTTACATGTTTAGCTTTTAAAGATTTAGTCTCTGAATCATGTTTATACATAATCATGTATAAATGCAAATATGTCACTCATTTGGAGGTGATAATAGTTCGATACCGTCAGTGTATGCCTCATTTTTATTTTCGTCACCTAGAGGGCCAACGTACTTTGTAGTCCTAAATGTGAGCTATCATTTAGCTTTGGTATATATTTGTATATTGTGGTTAACCCAGCCAATGATGATGTCCTAGAATTTGACAGGTTGTAGACTCTATGTATATGACAAATATACCTTTGAGAGAAAATGTCACTTGACCAATATATATTTTTTCTTTTGCATTGATTATAGACTGT
This sequence comes from Panulirus laevicauda, assembly GCA_032273605.1. Lineage (NCBI taxonomy): Eukaryota > Metazoa > Arthropoda > Malacostraca > Decapoda > Palinuridae > Panulirus > Panulirus laevicauda. Next base: position 16,459 of record JAUTXX010029666.1, read on the forward strand.
ATGTTTTGAACAACACATAGGTCAGTGATACAAAATAATGCTTTTTATAAACCTTTCAGACTCGAGAAAGTTACCTCCAGATGTTGTCCCAAGCATTAATGAAAAACTATGAAGCATGCCGTGACTCAGCACCAGTTCTTAGCCACTTGAAAGAGTCTGATACGGAAGACGTTGCAGTGAAAATGGAATACAACATCTTCACATCTACCAATGTCATGATGATGTACCGCAAAGGAATGATGTCGTTGGTTAGTAGAAATGATTATCATTTGGTCTTTGTGATAGGAATAACCAAAATAAACCATCTTCAGTTGAATTGGTAGTACATACTTTTCTGTCTCCTAACTTATATTACAAGTTGCCTAGGGATCATCAGACTGAGTGAAGGATGGTACACATGTCATCTCTAAACAATTTGTTAACATGAGTCTACATGTACCACAAAATTGTGAGTACAGATAATTCCCTATTTTTTTTCTTGTTTTTTTAATAAGAATTAGTTGTGATATCATAGTCTGCTTGTCATCCCATCACCTATCATCCCTTTTTTATTTTGGTTTTTTAAATGTTGCTTAGAGGCATAATTCTGAAATTCTATAAAGATCACTTGAGATATAGGTGGCTTATTGATGTGCACAAGCAGATGAAGGGGTTGCATAAAGGATCACTACCTCGCTAATGTGGGAGACAGCGACTAAGTATAATGAAAAATAGATAATGATAGTAATAATAATGGTTAAATAAAGTCATACTTTTTATTATGTTCATGTTACCTCAGCATTATATCTGCACCTCCAGGAACTTATATGTAACTCCCTGGCCTGGTTCCCTCCCTTTATTCCAAGATCAGTTCATCCAAACAGCACAAAACAAAGTTCATATAGCCATTATAGGAAGCATCTAAACCACTGCCATAGGTCATCTGCATGTAGAGACTCAAATCTCACCACTTCAAACACAGTTAGATATGACAGTTACATAATTTATCGCAGTCACACATAACAACCCCACTCATCCCAATCATCTCCTGAAAAACCACCCATCCCTTCCTCAAAATAAAAAAAACGGGAATAGCCTCAGACTTAAGTCTCTGTGTCACCGAATTCACCTTGTATCAGCCAAAATTAATACAGCTAGACATAGCCATGCGTAAGTCACCTGCCAAACACTGAACAGTTGACCTAAACGCTATTTTCAGTGCAGCCCACTCAAAAGTGAATGCTTTTGAAACTGCACTACCAAGAAAAACATGCCGTCATGCTTCAGATCTGGTCACTGCCCAGCACTGCAGGTATATGCCATGAACTCAGAATTAGACCCTGTTTAAGGCCCTTTTTCCTTATGCCATCACTGTCTCAAAGAAGGCACAAAACATTCAGTTCTTGGCTTACCACCGGTAGCTCAGTCCAGTCACAACCTCAATAACCTCCGATGGCATATACCTGTAGTGCTGGGAGTAGTAGGGATTCCCCCAACAGAATCCTAGGACTATGACGGATAGGATGTTAAACTGTCTCTCTTATTAATTATGGCTCTTAAGAATATAGATTTCTCATCTTATTTTTTATTTTCTTGACCTAAATGATTTTCCAATTTGTTGAGTGAACATTTTTGTCACAAAGTATAGCTATGCTTGTGTGTAAGAGCCTGACACTAGAAATACTTTTATTTCAGATGATGAGCATCAGAAAAGACACAAATGCATGTTCATTGCGAAGGGAATTGGCCGAGCATGAACCACAGTTAAGCCTTGGTCAGTTAGCTAAGCAAATAGAAAAAGATATTAAGGATAAAAAATCAGCAGCTTCAGGCTTCAAAAGTGCAAGTCAAGTGATGAATGAAAATGGCAATCTTGTCAAGAAAAAAGAAATCCCTAAGCTTAGCTCCAGACGTGGATTTGCGTTGAAGAGATCGCCCAATCATCAGACTTCCTTGGATTCATATTTTTGTAATAGTAACAAAAGCAAGGAGATTGATAAGAAAGGTGATCATCAGTTGTCAGAAAGCGAATCTGATATAGAGGGAGCTGATAGTGGTGACAAAGATGATAAGGAGATGATTAACAGTGGCCAAAATGATGAAGAAATGAAAGAAGTTCATATGTTTCATATGTCTGATGAGGATAGCAATTATGACCCAAATGAAAATCAAGAATTCTGTATGGATGAAGTGCCTCTATCTGACCTTGACGGTGGTGATAGTGACGGTAGTGAGACTGTTGTTGTTGGTACTGGCAGTGATGTTGGTGTTGATATAGAGGCACATTCGTATATTACTAATGAGAATGGGGATAATAGAAATACTGATAAACTGGAGTATAAAGATGATGGTAGTGATGATGGCCAGCCCTTTGATATAAAATCTGAAAATGTATTGCCCATTGATGAGATCCGTAAAAGAGGTACTGTTAATTCCAAAAGTGAGGGGGACAAGCATTCAGGTGCTATTACACGTAAAGGAGAGAGTGTAGTAAATGAACTACCCCAAAGATTATACAAAAGTATTGGGGCTGAAAGTCCTGGTAACATATCTGATAATTCAGAAGATTTGGTCAACTTTGAGAGTGAAAGTTCAGTGGATGTAGCTGCGAATAAAGAAAGAATACGTGCAAGTAATTCATCAAGAGAAACAAATAATTTTATGGATTTTCATGAAGGTAAATATGCTGACTTGGAAGCGATAAAGAATGAGCCAAAGGTTTACCTTTCACCACCAACTGAATCTTTTGAAGACTGTTTGAATTCCAAATTTGAGAGAAAAGAACATAAATCCGTTGCTGAAACAACTTGTGATGAAACAAAAAGAGTGAAATATGGAAACAAGAAATCAAAGATAGATAACTTATTTAGTGTTAGTCAGGATAACATGAATAGATTCGAATCAGAGAGTAAGCGAATTAAATTAGAATTTCATGAGTCTGAGAAGAGATTTTTTGGGGATCAGAATGATGATGGAATTTCTAGATCTTTTGTGAAAGAAAATGAAGATCAGGCTAATATTTTAGATGAATGGAAGAGTAATGACTCCAAGCACCACGATAATAGTGTTGAAGAAAGAATGAAAAAGAAAGAAAGGGATAGGTACCATGATGCTAATGGCAAAGATAAGTCAAAGGGCATAATGAGTGATTATTATAAAAGTGAAAAGAAAGAAAAGTACAGAAAGCATATTGAAAAAGAAGCATGGCAAACAAAGGAAGATCAGAAAGAAAATGCAACTGGTGATAGGTGTAGAGAGAAAGAGAAATCAATGAAGCATGATGACAGACATGATAAAGGAAGACATGAGGCAGAAGAAAATCAAAATATAAGTGCGAACAAGGATACAAGAAATGTCTGTGCAATCAGTCACTTGTGTAAAGATGAAAATAGAAAAAAACATGCTAAGGGGAGTTATGAAGAGGAAGAGGAACACAAGTTGATGCAAAAAAGCTCAAGACTAAAAGAGAAAGTTGATACATCAGAGAAAGCAAGGCACTCAGAGAAATCTTCAGGGGGTTCGGAAAAATGTCGGAGCAGTTTAGAGAAATCAGAGAGGGGTTCCGGAAAATCACAGGCAGAGTCACAGAAGTCTCAGAGGAATTCAAGTAAGTCTCGGAGACATTCGGGAAGTTCTCAGAGGGATTTTGGTGAGGCGTTGAGGAAGTCAGATAAGTTTTTGAAAGATTCAAAGAGGACTCAGACAAATACAGAAAAATCTTTGAGGGATTTGGAGAAATCCCTACAGAATTTAGAGAAATTACAAAAGGAGCTCGGGAGATCTCAAAGGGATTCAGAGAAATTCAAGAGGGACTCAGAGAGATCTCGTAGGGATTCAGAGAGATCTCAAAGGGATTCAGAGAGATCTCGAAGGGATTCAGAGAGATCTCGAAGGGATTCAGAGAGCTCTCAAAGGGACTCAGAGAGATCTCGAAGGGATTCGGAGAGATCTCAAAGGGATTCAGAGAGATCTCGAAGGGATTCAGAGAGCTCTCTTGAACAAATAAGTAATAAGGATCATAAAAGGAGAAGAAACTTGACTTCAGATAGTAAAGTTGTTGGTTGTAATGATGACGAAAGCTCATTGAAAGTTGAATATGATGATTGCATAATTCCAGAAAAGCAAAAAGTAAAAGATTTGTATAAAAAAAGAAATAATTGTGAGGACACTAATAGATCTAGTTCAGCTAAGTTATGCAGTAGGCCTTCATTACCTGTAACACAAGAGAAATCCAAATGTCCTGTAACTTCTGTGCCAGTGTCAAGCATGAAGGAAGTGCCTACGTATGAGAACAAGAAACAAGTTGCAGATTGGGTTGTTAAACATCTTATGCCACATTACAAAAATGGTGGCATAAGTAGGAAGGATCTTTTCAAGTCTCTAGCCAGGCAGCTTTCACATGATGTGATAGAAATTGGACTTCGTCAAGGTAAGATGAGATATGTGTCATCCATTATCAGTAGATTTAGTTCAAAATGTATGTAGAAATACTTAAGCATGGTGAAAATCATTATAATTTTGATTAGACAGTGTGACAAAACACATATACCATGGTAAGTGGTATAGTTTGTCAAAGATAGATCACAGATATTTAGTTCGTAGGTATCGTTGTTGCTGTTTTATTTTCGTATTTGTATCGTTGTTTCTTATATTAGTGAGGTAATGCCAGGAACAGATGAAGAATGGCCTGCTTTCCTCATGCCCACTCTCTAGCTTTCTTGCTTCTTCCTTTGTTCCTTCTTTTGGAAAGTAATAACACAGAAAGGGACAGTTTCCAACTCCCTGCTCCCACTCCTCATAATTGCCTTTTATGGTATACGTGAGGTACACGCATAGCGTTATTTCTTCTCTGTCCTCAGGGATTTCACTTCTAATTGCTTTCGAAAAATTGGTTCACCCAACATGGTAAATTTTATCAAAATTTGAGATATTAGAAAAATCAATATGAACCATGTAAACATCCCAGTCTGTTTAAACCCAGAAATTTATAGGTATTCAAACCTTGATGCGATGTGCAGGCATTTAAATCTTGGTGTACCACCATCATTTAAAGTCACCATATACCCAGAGACCCATTGGGTTATCATTTACTTTCATTTTCCTCTGATTTGCATCTATGTCTGATGATATATTTAGAATTGCTCTGTATGGTGCCTTGATATGTCCGCTTACGATAATTGGTCCTTATTATGGCCTTTCTTCATCTGTTCCTGGTGTTACCTCGCTAACGTGGGAAATGGCGATGAATTATGAAAAGAAATGAGAGTTGTTCTTATTGCCATGTGACCTCCACAGAACCTTCCTTATTTACATTGCATAATGCGTCGGGGCATGTAGGGGAATATGTGATTTCCTCCCACCATGTTTTTTTTTTGTGGGTAACTGAACGTTGGGGATATTTCTGTGGGTGAGTTAGAGTTACAGGTGACATATGGGAATGAGTTAAGGAACCACTGATCACTTTAACTATATGTGGTGAAAATATTCCCTCCATGTGGAGTTAGGACTTTACTAAAAGTAAATTTCGTCGGTAGTTTGGACTGTGCTGATCATGTGGGTGGGGGAATTTCTTTTTGAGTCACTAATAAGGGTTAGAAAGTTAGTAAGTCAACGATGAACTGTTTTGTGAATTTTTTTCAAAGGGGAAATGAAATCTGTTCTTTGTGGGACAGTGGTAGATAATCTCGTATTTAGGTATATTTCTTTTTTTCTTTGAGCCTCTGAACATAGATCATGTTTATTGACTCGTGTCCTTTTTTCACAGAGGAGGATGCAGTCAAGAGATACATTGAAGACTTTTTTGGGAAAGTAAAAAGAGTTACATGTGAAGCAGATATTGTTTTTCAGTGATGTGTTTTTCATGTGAAAGTTCCTCGCAAAAACTCAAAGATAGATTTAGAAATGGCAGGTACGTTCAACAGCAGTGCATCGCTCACTAGAGCCACACTGGTAACATGCACACTTTGTGGTCCAGAGTTAAGTTTTGTTCCAGGTTAGGGTAAAGTCTAGTTGGATTCTCAGGTAGCATTTTGCAAATACCACCTGACCCTATTTTTAAAGAATGACAGTCTAGAAAGTATTTTTTATTGTTATTTCAAGTTTATTATCTTTTTTTGACACAATTCATGGTTTTGAATAGTATTGTTCATGCAGGTGAGCCTTTTTGTAACCACGTAGTTGTACTGTAAAGTGAGGGAGTTTTACAGTCATCCCTCCTTTTTTTCCTTTGCAGGTACCTAAATTCTTACATAACTATTTTTTGGGGGAGGGGAAGTTTTGAATAATGTAAATAATCTTTTATTTATGTAATGCACTAATGTCACCAGGCTACACGTGTACCAGGTCACACCACAATTGAAAAGTCACCTTTGTTTTTATTGAGGCCTGGAAGACGAGTAATAGATGTCGGATTCTGGTGCCTTAGTTGCCAAAAGCCCAAATATAGGACACATGGGTAGTGGTTTGGTATGGAATTGGCAGTTTGTGAGTAATAAGCTTATTTGGCAAAGGAAATTACATTAACATTCTGCAGTCTTAGTGTTGTAAAGTTGTGGCTCAGTTAAGATTGTACTGAAGAAAGTCATACAAACTTGATTGCTCTGCCAAAAAGAGAAGGTCAATAATATTTCAAGAAGGTAATCTTTTCTCTCAAGAGTATCGTTTCTCGTCTTGTACAGGATGACAAATACATAACCTCCTCCTAACAGTTACATGTCAGAACACGATGATTAAGTAGAAATTCATTTACCAGCTAAGCGAAGAAGCCAGCCATGAAGAAAATAATTGTTTTATACTACTTACCAAAACATTACTTAGGCATCTAGCATTATGTTTAGGCACAATTGTTTCTTAGGCTTGTACAGTTTATGTTACGAGAGGCATCACCAGACTATGCCTGGTTGAGATTACACCATAAACAAAGAGTCTTCTTGAGCACGACTGGACTATCATCAGCAGACAAAAGAGAGTACAGGTTTGTCGAAGAAGTGCTTGCTTCAGAGGAGACCATCCTGTCCTTGCTACAAAGTGTAGTGCAGCCTTGAAGCTGCTTGTGTCACTGGGGT
>JAUTXX010029776.1:0-18413 GCA_032273605.1 Panulirus laevicauda
TACATAGTGTAATGCTCGCTACGTTGCCCCTCTTCGTTACAGACAATAATTAGAAAATTTGCATATGATGCTTTCACCTTAAAGTTGCATATGACATAGCCAATATGCTTACAACTTATAGCAGCATGACACAACTAGTGGCCTAACCTTCGTGAAGCAACAGATGCTTGCAACATATTGCTAGCAGCAAAGTAGCCACGGTTGGCAGGCAACAATGAACCGCGAAGGGAGAGAAGCAGGTCTTGCGTAATGGAGAAGACTATAAAATAAGAAATCCTCCTGGATATACAGAGCTCATGAATTCTACTTCAGCAGTTGATAGACGGTACAAAAGTTTGCTCATATATCAATACTAATAATAATGATATTTTGCAGATATTTTTCCTGTCTTTAAGAATTCAGTTTCGTTTCTAAGCAGATTTTTTTGTGTATGAAGCGGATGAATATTAGTTGCAAAGATATTAAATCGTAAAACATACATGCATACATCACTACGGAGAAACACATGCACATATAAGAATATACTTTCTAGATATGATCTAAATACTTTAGATCACGGTTAAGGAAGAATTGGCAAGCCTTTACTTGACTAAGCGAAAGAATTCCGATAACTGTAATAGCTGAGCTGTTGACTTGAATCGAAGCCTAAACAGCAAGGCGACGATTTCTGCAAAGACAGCACCAGTGCAATATCCACTCATAAACAGCTCAGCAAGCTAAGATCCTTATAATCAAGGTCACATACTTCACATCTAGATAAATCGAGGCAATCAATTTAAAAGAGGTTTACTATCGATCAGATATTAATGACAGTATAATAAAATAAACCCCGTCTGCCAGGTTCGCCGTCCTTGGCTTATTTTTACCTGAAGGTGTTGATTTTTCGACTGGTGGATGTCGCTTTAACGACCCTGGCAAAAATGTTCACAGAGCATTTTGTTTCCCTATTTCCAAGATATCGGAAAAGTAAAATACTGCTGAATGACTGATGGCGTAGCGGAACCGAGTCGTAATGCAGCGATGCTCGAGGTCTAATGGATCGACAGTTTCAGAATGAAGTAAAGCTTGTGAGTAACGAAGCCATTGGTCCCTGTCTGATCTACTGATAAGCTCTAGTGCTCTAGGAATGACAGAGATGGGTATCATGAATGTGCAACGCAGGAGCACAGAATAAAAAAAAAAACATAGGCTCAAACGTAAACAACATCGTTAATATTTACAGCAGTACAGTACAACTTGGTTACTACCACGACTTTCTCCAGCAGAGGTGCGATTGTTGCTGAGAACAATAACGGGTGTTAGCCCCTAGTTTCTGGCCATTATCTCGAATGTACGTAGACAATACCCTTGGATATCACTTACTCTTAACTAGCTATCGGTACAAGGCAACCAGCGTGACCTCGGAGTGAGTTGCCAGCGATTTTTGTGGTGAAGGTTTATATTCGTTTTATCCTAATATTGTTTCTTTCATTGTTAATCCATGCAACACTATATTACCATTACTTACGTGCTTGCATTTGCTAGTTCTCAAACTGCTGACATCACTCGAAAGTTTCTTGCAACCTGTAAAAGAAGTAGATTTTAGTATAGGCTACACGTCAAAAAGTTTGAAAAATGGTACTCATGGAAAAACACATACAGGCGAATCAATAAATTATGGAGGGTTGGGTTGCTGGAGTCATGTTTCGCCAAAACCTGACCAGCCAGAGAGGGTTTGTGATCCATTAAACCTTTTCTCACCATACTTTTCCGGTCCCTGAGGCCACCGATGATGGATCAAAACAGAAGGCAGCTTATGTCTAACTAGACACAAATTCTTCACAAAAAGCTTCATCGGGCTAACCACAGCAGTATAACTAGTCAGTTCATGCACCAACCATATTCATTAAGTTACCTGCATATCTCGGGTCAATCAATCGTAATTCTCTACCAGACATCAATTTATATGTTTCGTACCATGGTAAGTTATGATGCAAGATTTCATCTAGATGGCAAATGACCTTCAGCAGAGAGCTATTAAATCCAACAACTTGCCCACCACAAAATACTTGAAATATATTTATATACTCTCTGAAAATGTAGAGACAGAAGGAAGAGCCAATTAATGATAATCTTTACCCCTCTAAGGCTCAGTCATCTGCTCACACGAAAATAACGAAATGAATGAAAGGCGTAACCTAAATTAATCCACTATCCTATATTTTCCCGATATATTAGTATAAGGTTTTCAGTTATCTATCTGAATATGAGGGTTGGGCCTTTGTGAAGTGATTGCTTTTCTTAACCTTCACCTTTTTTATGAGATTTTTTCTGGCCTACAAACTCCTTTTGGATAGGCGTCTTTGATGTGGTCACATTTGGTAATATATCATTTAAAATATTGTTAGATATCCTAGAGAAGTCGTCATAAGATTGCTGCTTATGTCATTATACTGCTAACAAATTATGAAAGCTTAATAGATATATATTGATAGCCTTGTTATCGCCGCTGCAATTACATGCATCATTCATGTTTGTATTGGAGTCACCAAAAATGCCATCCCACTTTCCATCGTGATATAAATCAAATGAAAGAGATTTTTTCATGATAAGGAGCTAGTGTTCAACACTGACAGTTTCAAACTGTTACTTACGTAAACTGATGAACTATCTATTTCTCCATAAGTTAGAGAACTAGAGAAGATTAGAGGTTCCAGATCAAAGCGCAAACAGGTCAACTATGAATCCCTGCGTTCGGACCCAAGAAATAAAATTACGTAAACATAAACACTGAAATTGATGACAAAGCTTGCGTATAGCACCCAAAATAAAATTTTGAAGCATAGAATAGGTTTCCTAACTGTTTCTACGTCACTGTCGCAATAGCTTAGGATTACTCATAGCCTTCAGCTCGGAAGTGGCCCTGGCCAGGTTCATCCTCGGATGAGTAATGCTAATGTTTATATTCCGAATAAAAAATAAAACATTATCTAAAACATCATAATTTGAATAGTTATATATATCATTTAAAAATTGAAATGAAATAATATTAATTTTAATTATATCAAGTTATAGATTTATTCTTAGTTTTTAAAGACAGTTTACAAAATTTTAAGCGGAATAGAAGATAACAAACAAAGATGGTGGACCGACTAGGTGAGAATTGCTAGTACTCTGCAATAACTCAAGGATTTCTCGTTCATAGTATAAGGATTTACTGAGATTTATAGATGAATACGCCATTAACATTCATCACTTGAGACACAAGGATTTGCTTTAATGAAATTTTTATGATTTGAGGATGAATACCCAGAGTTAAGGTGCATTTGGGTCTGGAGTGGGTCAGACAGGATGTGAAGTCAACATGTTATTGTTAGTACCGTCATCTACAGCTTATGATGCCTCCTTATACGTAATTCAGTATAATTTGAAAGAGGAATATATGTCTCAGATTTAAAAGGTTTATGAAAACACTGTCATTACCAAAATTTTACGAGCCGAAGAGTTTCTAGTGTTGAGACCAGTTGTATTATGTTTACGAGACCTAATGTGATCAAAGAATGGTCTTCCAGTTAACAATGAAAGTAAAGGAAATCTGACTGGATAGATCATTTCTGATACTTCCGTGGCCAGGTAGGTTGAGAGGCAGCCTGAAGTACTGTCGTCAACCTTTAAGGATGCTGTATAGTTTTTAAAGCATTCATCACACTTGTCCTACTGGTTATTTTGCTACCAGGTCGGGACTGGCATCATTGATGACATCATTCAGTTTTCATGTTGGATTAAAGTTCAATTGTAGGATCACCATAAAAATAGCTTGTTTATATGGATGATCATATGTGAAGCAGAGTGTAACTTACATCAATTGATATATTACCAGAACTAGAATATGCATGTTCCACTTGATACATTTATCTAAAGTGTTATTATTTGAGGTATTTGATGGTAATTGGATGCATGAGTCTTAGCTGATAGATTTGACAATTGTTGCACAAGTAGATTCTGTACATTCTGCATAGTTTGTTTAAAGTAAGTATTTACCTGTAGCACTTCCTGCTTTTATAAAGTGAAAGCTGTACAAAGTAGGCAGGGCTTTGACTTATTGGGAAATTTAGGGGTTAAGTCATTTGTGTTGAGTGCTCAGAATGTAAGAAAACAGTTGGTATTATTTCCAGTAGAGTCTATTAAAAACGATATGCTTGTGGTGTCCTAGAATAAATTGTTTGGTCTTCATGTGCAGTACATGGACCTTTGCGTATGACTATCTTGCAGACATCTAACACAAAACATCCATCAGGCTCATTATTCATATTTTATAAGTTTGATTAGCATGTAAATTTATTTTCAACTGACTGAAACCTCTGTAGAATGGGCAGATCATATAATTCAAATGATAAATCATGTAACTCACCTTATGATTAATTAGTTACACATTTATTTTGCACTGACGAAGAACTGGTGAAACTATTTCATTGTCATCTGTCTTTTTGTCGTTGAGTCACATTTTATCCTTCAACAATACCCTTGGTTATATTGAAAATTTTTTATTGGATACTAATAATGCTTTACCTTCGTATTTTTCAACATCTAGAGAATTGAGTGATGTAAGTATCTAGTTTGGATTTTGCCTAAGCCATTCATAAAATTTTTTTAACCTGAAACTTAATCTTGCCTCATAACTTCCAAATTTCACTTTTGACCTTGGAACTTAGTATTAATGCTTTTGACTTTTTTGGACATTCTTATTTTACATTTACTAACTCTGCTTCAGTATTCACAACATAAACATTGCATTTTACACATCTTGTTACATTCTTCAACACAATTATTTCACGTATTCTTCATAGTTCTTTCCACTGTTATTGATATTCAAAGGATAAGAAAAAGTTGCAGTAGAGTAAAAGTTACAAGCTGCAGAACTTGTATTTAAAGTTCAGCAAATTAGCATTGCTGAACAATATGAATAACATTCCACACTCTCAGTCCTTGCTTCTGTGAAGTCATTATTATCTTATTTGCAATTTGTAACAGTGACATTGACTATGCAACCACAGATGAAACCTGGTTAACAACTACGATCCAAAAGTTTCCCAGATTTTGTTATTTATGTGGTGTCCTCCATGTGAACCTTTACCTGGTCACTAGTGATACCTTGAAGATATTCTGGGATATGTGGTTTTCAAAATATATGGTGTTGGCATGAAAAAAATTAGTTGTACTTTAAAGGTAAAGAAAATAAGTTGTACTTTGAAGGTAAAGGAAATATTTGGATAAAGATTCAAAAAATGTGTATTCTTAAGATTCAGTAAATTATTGCTTTTTTATTTGTGCATAAGTAAGTAGAGGGTACAAGTACAATGAATATGATCCATGATACTAAAGGAAGAGAATGTTTTGAAAATAAGAATAAACATCCTGGGAAAATCAAGAAAAAGAAGAGCGTATAACCATTTGTCAGAAGAAAAAATCTTCTGTCCGTATGCACAAATCAAATTTCAGGTTGGAAACGCTGTGTACAAGACAGTAGAGAAATGTGAAAAAGGAGGGGACAAATATCTGCAGAGTGTATAACACCAGCAAGGAAGTGGTGTTTATATAGACCTGTGAGATTTGTCTTCCAGCAGCCTGATTAAGCATAGGAGCAAGGCAGCAGCTTGGTTAGAGACTGAGCTGTGAGATTAGAGGATCTCGGAAAGCAGTTCATAATGTAAGGATTGCAATGCCATAGCCCAGTTGGAAACTGAGTGGAGCACATTATCTTGTGATACTAAGAAGAGTGAGGTGCTAAAAAAGCAGTGTGAATCAGTGTTCTGTGAGCAAGTGCCAAAAATTACCTTAAGGACAAAAATGATCCCAGTTTTAAATCAGTGACCTCCTCCCCATATCTTGCTTGCATAATGGTGAGTTCATCCTCATGTTAACAGATTTCAAGAGGGCCATTGATGGCATGTCTGTGCATTCCATTTCAAGCTATACCCCTTGCATTCCATCTTTGTAAAGAAAAAAAATCAGTCTAATCACATAAAGGTTCACAAGAACATCTCATACATAGTGTTTTCCAGGGTTTTTTATAATACAGTTGTTAGTTGAAAAACTGTATATGAAGGACACAGTTGTGTTTATTTTAAAATTCATTAAGGATTATTTTACGTATAGTTAGGGATGGTTTTTATCCTTACTCTTGTCTGGATCAGAATTATCTAATGTTTCTCGGAGTGGATTATGAATATTAGAATGGTGTTGTAGAGCAGAATTAGGAAAAAAGAGAAAGAAGACCACAGAATTTTCCTGTACATATACCCATTTGAGATTTTGAAGTGTTCTGATCAAACGTTGGAACTATGAGATGATATGGTGATTTTGATATTATGACTTGGAAAATAACTGTACCTCAGTGGTATGGGAATATTGTCCAAGGTCACGTTAGGTTGTGTTGAATTGTATTTGTGTGTTAGTATGAAATATATAGATCATGCATACTTAATCAGTTAATGTTAGTAAATCAGTAGAATTTTTATAGCTTTGGCATTTGTTGTCAGTTCTTAGATTGCACTTTAGATATGAGTTGGCTGTTATCACTGCCTCATCTTTGTATGGTTTGTTTCTACAATGTGTGGATTAGCACTTCAGTACCATTGTGACAATGCTAGGGCCAGGCTCTGTGCATACAGGAAAAATTACATTATTTTTTTAGATTAAAGCAAAGGAAGTTGCTTTCTAAACTCATTTATCATACCGTCTGAAAACCTTTTCATCTTTGTTGAGATACATATAGACACAAAAGAGTTAAACAATAATACAGTGAATTAGAAACATCTATCCAAAATTGTTATAGCTCATATATGTATGTTTGGGAACAGATGAATCGCAAATAGAAAGGGACATATGTTTTAGCTCATATACATATGTATATTGGGAAACATTAATCCACCAATAGAATTGAAAGTAATTACAAGAAACATTGTACCCTGGCTGCTCGTATTATTGGCAGTAGAAAGGGTCAGGAAGTGCTTTAATCACTAGTAGAAAGGCTCAGAAACTGCATTCTACATATTGCTTATTTTCTGCTGTCATACTGGTCAGGACACAACACACGGAATCAGATGCTGCTCACTCATGCTTTTTAGTATAGATAATCTTAATCATCCTCAATTTAAGGATTTTTTTCATAGTTTTATTGTAATGAATTTCAAGTGAACAGAATTGTCTGTACTTTACAGTGATGCATCATAGTGTTTGACCAATCATATAGGGGCTTTATGAACCAGACTTACATTAAGATATGGAAAACGCTTAGCTTGTTATTTTCATTAAACTGATAATGGTTTAAAGATTATGCTTTTGAGGCTGACTTGACACAAGTTGAATTGAGAAGAGCTGTGCAAAGAGAATTATCTTGATCTTTCTAATAAACATATGCTGTTATTTAACATGGAAAAGATTTATGTTGCTATCAGATCACTCCTGAGTGAAGTCAAAAAGTGGTATATTGTGTTGATTCTATTGTATGATCTCCCATTATCTTTGAATAAGCTTATGCTCTGTCTGTTATCATGGGAGGGGGAGGTGCCTTACTGCCACTACTGCCATGGGAATATTTACTTACCATTTTTCATGGTTCTCCTTCAGAGAAAATGCATAGAAATTAATTGATGTTTAAGTCAGAGACTCAGATTATATCTGATTAGATTACTTATAGTTGATATTTTGGTTTTCATTGGCAACTAATGTGTTTTGTGATATAACTAGGCAACTCTAAAGTGTCATCCTGTGCCAGTCATTAGGCTGAGCCTTATGTTTTACTCATTTATTTTATATTTTTTCATTAGTATTTTATTGACCAGTTACATTTTGTGGCTACTCACATTGTCATTAGTTGTTGAATATGGCACAAATGAATTATAGTAATTCTTTGTAATATAGTGTTCAAAAAATTTTAATTTTCAAGAACTTGGCATCTCTGTGGGTACACAGAGGGGGTGTTGCTGCATTGTTTCATCAACTGTGGGTAGGCAGTGGCCTTTAGGACTTTGTGGAGCAACTTTAGGTGTTGTTGTTAGACTCTGGTATATACTTCATGATTGGGGTCACCAGAAGTGAACCAGTAAGTTATGTCTTTTATTCTGATGGGAATCTGTTATTTTCATTGAATTGGTATACATATATAGCTTGCAGCAAACTTAAAACTGCAGTGTTTTCCCTTTCATTGAATCTCTCTGCAGTCATACAGCTGACTGCCCATCCTGAGTGGGATATAACACCTAAACTCAGGTAACCTTAGAGGGTCAGTGGATATGAAGCCCTACAATTGAAGATTATGGTGGCAGGGTCGGCGTGGATTCCCATGATTGAAGAGAGCTGTGTAGTCTAGGTTTGTACCTCTGAATGTGAGGCTGTTTTAGTCAGAGAGAAAGATAAGTGGTTGAAAAGGATATCCAAAAATTAAGACGATTACATTGTGTGTAGACAAGATTTGGTGATGGGCTTCACCAGTTTCTAAGATGGAACACCTTAAAGGGATTTCTTTCATTCATACCAAATTACTGTAAATGCAGTAACTTATATGATAATGATAGTTATTTTGAATATTTATCTTATAAAACTATTTTTTGTGTTGAAATTGTTATATGATATAGGAATGGATTTACCACTCAGTTTTGATGTACAACTAGAGATAGGATCATAAGAATGTTGGGATAATGTCAGGACTGAAAATAGTTGGCCCTAAGGTTTTTCATTATTTTGGGATATCCATTCATTTACCTTTAATGTGCTAAGATTATCATCACTATCTCTATTGTATCCTCAGTGTGTATGCACTCATAATCATTAGGTTAATGAAGGGCGAAAGTTTACTTCAAAGCTGTGAAATTAGACTGAACCAGTCTGTAAGAAGTAATGTAATTGCATTTCATTGAGTAAGATTTATGGAGCTCAGTACTTTAAAAGAGGGATATTGTTTTGAAGAAAAGCAAGCTCCTCTGTGCAGTGACTAGCAAAGGGAGTGATGACTCAGCATCAGGTGGTTTTTGAAGGCTGTATCACCAGATATGAATGAGCTGAATGTTGAATAACAAAATTATGCCTTGAGGTATCAGTGAATAGAGAAAATATTATGGATACATAAGTATATTATGCTAAAGACAGGTCATATAATATCTGTACATAATTACATCTGAGTAACGAGATAAATGGAGTTTGTTGGTTCCTGTAAGTGAAGATGGAGGTGTGGAAAATTGTGGTGACTCATATGTTTGATTTTCATGTTGCCATTTCACATGGAAAAATTATTCATGAATCTGTTAGTAAAGTATTAAAGATAATTATTTGTTATCTCGGGTTTTTTTAATGAAAATGAGAACATTTGAGTCTATCATTTTATATATGTAATTTTCTGTGATGTGAATAATTCAGTTCAGTGGTGTAGATAACATAATTACTTGTTACCTGATGGATTTAGAAGTGGTTGATTTTCTTTTTCATTTCATTTTAATCAGAGATATTCACATTCTTTCACTTTCTTAATTAGATGTAGCTAAAAAAGTTGAGTTGAAAAAGACAGGCATATTGCTTTAGCCTATTCTGTACCTGATTGATCAGATGCACGGGACATCAGTTTTATGTTAATATAGTGGAGTGGAATCATACTCATGTATTTCATTTTATGATCTTGGCAAACTTTTTGAGTTGCATTAAGGATATACTTTAGTCAGATGTAAATTGTCATAACCATACTCATGATTTACATCCGATGATATATGATGGCTTTTTTGGCCCAGGTCTTTTAGGCAGTGAGAATGTCCTCTTGCAGAAGCTTTTGAGCCTGAATTTGTACTGCATATTGGACCAGAAATAATGGTGAAAAATAGGTACTATGCATCACATTGCTTTAGTCTTGTCTTTTTATTATCATCCCAAAACAGCAAGGTTGTGCAATGTAAGTGGTCAGCTGGTAATGATTTTCAAATTTACTCTTATAGAACTGTAATAAATGAGAAAGCTCATGTCAAGAGTGGTGGAGGAGCTTGTGAATAGACTTGACATAAATAGTGGTGAGTTTTGGAGGACCTGATGCTTTTATGAAAATTAATTCATAAATGAATGATTCAGTGTTTTGTTCATGATTAGGCATACATGCAGTTAAGATACAGTTTCTGAAAATCCTCTGCACTCCCTCTTGTAAGGTTCTAATTCTTTGCATCCTTTCAAAATGATTGAGTGAAAATATACAGTATGTATTACTTACTGGTAGAATTTGGTCTTTGTTTCATTGATTATGTAATTATTTGTTTGTTTTAAATGGAATGTAGTTGCTTTTTCAGTGTTTAAGATTTATTTTAGAGTAGTCACCAGATGAATCTAAGGTTGTTTTTCCTTTTTTTCATTTAAGAGCACCATTAGTTTTCTGTAAAATATTGAAGATCCTTTGATGTATACAAAAATTAGTGTTGTCAGTTTTTGAAGAACATATTCATCTCACAATACAGCTGGTCAAGTTTAAGGGGCCATCTACGCCCCTGTGTACACCCAGGGCAACACTGGCAAGGGGAGGAGGGGAAACAGTATTTTCTGGAAGCTCATGAATTTCAGTTTTTGTCATAGTTTGAAGTAAGATTCTGCAAGAGCTTGCTTTTGTGTATTTCTGTTTAATGAACATTCCAAATCAAAGCCATTTTGATTGATAATGAGGCTTTGACAAGTTTTGGTTAGAGGATTTTTAGTACACCACTGACCATGTAGTTAATCAGTGATTATTTGTATTTCATGAAAGGAACTGATAATTGCTGATATCAGAAGAAAGGATTTAGTGCTATTATTAATTGTGCTTCATACATCACATAAAGATATATTTGATGTTCATTTGCAGCTAATATGAATTTATTAGTGAAGTGATTTCGTTTACTTTATTAAGTTTGAACCTTTTTAAAGGTGTACAGTGGTAAAGCCAAGAAAATGGTTGACCCCAAAGAATACACAATCATACAACATTTTGTATGTATATCCATAACACAAACTTCAAAAGAACCTGTAGTGCATAATTTGGAAGAATGTGGCGTGCAGTTGGTTTATAAGTTGGATATATCTAGTGGTGAGTTGTTAATATATGGCACCGGATGCCCTCTGTAAATTTGTTCTAAGTTTAGTTGAGCTTATTTTTTATGAGAATACCTCCATAGAGTATAAAGTATCATAGTGATTTACACTTAGATATAACTTGATGGTTACCCTACATAAATTTTCTTATAGATATGCCTTACACAAATCAGGTATCATTCTGCTAGTATTTTCTTATATGCTGCTTTTGTTATTTACAATATTCATATTCAGTGTATTGTGCTGTGTATTGTAATTTTTTGGCCCTTGATATAATACTATTAAGTTAGTCTTCATTTTGAAAGTTAAGTTTCTGATAAAGGATGCAGTAGATGTTGAATGATATACCATTTATTTCTGTCATCTCAGCAAGCTGAGCCATTTGATGTGGTAGAATGTCTTCTCATCGTCTTAATTGACTATCACTGTTGTCTTTGTTAGCTTTATCAACTTGAAAAGTGGTTATACCTTAGAACAGTTTTGGGGAATTTTGTTCATAGAATCTGAATGTAATTTTTTAAATTTTACAAATGAAAATTATATTTGTAAGGCCTGTTGTGTATTTGTTAAAAACTGTTCAATTGATTGATGTGGAACGTAAGTATTCAAGGATTAGTTTTCTTTAAAGACTTTTTTTATATACTACACTGAAATGAGAGACTAAAGATTTTTTTTATATACTACACTGAAATGAGAGACTATAAACTCTATGTTACCACACTTTTTGACATACGATCCTGCCCAGTAGATGTGGCCAGCTTCCAGAGCATTGCAAGAACTCCTTAGAAGGGACACTTGGAGCAGGAAAGTTGAGAATAAATGTGAATTACAGCAAGGATATTAGGTTTAGCTGTGGATATTTGGAGTGTAAGTTTGAATGTACCAAATTCGTAGGAAGTGGATTACTTTAGTTTGGATGTATAAAATTTGCAGGAAGTGGTTTGCTTTAAATACCTGGAAGTGTATATGGCAATAAAGGAACCTCTATCTATGAGGACAAAAATGAGTATGTTTGATGGTACAGTAATCCTGTTGGTGTTGTATGAATGCAAGGCATGAACCTTAGATGACAAAAGACAGAAGAGGGTGAAATGTGTTGAAAATGATATGTTTGAAGGCCATATGTGATGGTGGAAAGATTGATGGAATAAGAAATGATCAAATACAAGAGAGTTGTAGTAGGACGAGGAGAATGCGTGAGAAAGTAGATGAGGGTGTGATGAAATGGTTTGGACAAATGGAGGGAATGACTTAAAAGGGTATACAAGTCAGAAGTGCAAGGAACAAGGGAAAGGTGTGAACCTAGGTGATGTCAAGATGGAGTGAAAGATGCTTTGAGTGTTTCGGGCCTGAATGTATGGGAAGGTATGAGACAAGGATGGGATAGAGGAGACTGGAGCAATGTGGTATTAATGGGGTTGACATACTGTCAGTGGACTGAATCTGGGCATGTAAAGCAGTCAGGGGAAACCACAGAAATGTCTGTGAGACCGTTGTGGATAGGGGGCTGTGATTTAGTTATACATTACAGCTTGATTGTGATTGAGGCCATTTTCCTCGTCTGTTCCTAGCACTACCTGAGTATTTGTGTGAGGAGATAGCTGTGGGGCATTTGAACAGTAAGTGTTTGGTGGCTTCATTGTGGTTGCATCATGGGCATGAAGAATCCATATATGTGTTGAATCAGTGTTTGTATTATTATAGTGATGGGTGATGTCATTGTGGAGTGGTTTGGGTGTATAATGCATTTAAACTAGAGCCCATCATTTATAGCTAAGCACTAATGACCTTTCTGTGGTTTGCTCTGACTTCTTCACATGCACTGTTTCAGCCCATTGACATCTCATTTCTCGCTGTATACTGCATAGTTCCATTCTGTCTAATGGATAATTGTAATTATATAACCCAGATCCTTTTATGGGGCTCAAGCTGCTTCCAGCTGTAGTCTAACCAGAAGCAGGGAAATGATGGACTCTTTTGAGTGAGATGTTCCATGGTGAGACTGTACAGTTCTCCTTTTTGTCCATTGATGATGATACTACCTTGCAAAAGGTGACTTTTCATTTATGGTGTAACCACATGCAGGCAGAACCTTGTATCACCATCCCATGTATATAAACACACATGTACATTATCATTGTTGGGAAGTAACACTCAGTTTATTTATGTGATTACCAGAACAGTACAGAATTACACTGCAATTTTTTATTAGTTTTCTCTTGTTTTTTTAGGCAAATAACACATGCTTTATTTACATGGTAGCAAACTTTGTGTCAGGGTTCTTCAACAATTATTTTTGGCTTTAGTTCTACCTCATCAACAATTGGAGGTGTGGAGTTAGTAGAAGAAATATCTGGGTCAAGATAATGCTTATGTTTATCATTGTGCCTACAAACTGGTGAATGTGATGTGGGTAGATAATTAACCTGGCACACAGGTTTTTTGAAGGATACTGGTAGAAAGATTGGCCATGTTATTTTTCACAAATTTAGATAATACTGTATTATGAAGATTTTGGAAATACTAATCAGTAATGATATTTCTTCAAACTCCAGTGAACAGTGAAGCGAATGCACGGCGCATTGCCATGGTGGAGTCCTGCTTTGGGACTTCAGGACAACCCTTAAATGAACCTGGACGTGTCTTAGTCGGGGAGGGAGTGCTTACGAAGATGTGCCGAAAGAAACCAAAACCACGACAATTTTTCCTTTTTAACGATATTTTGGTATATGGCAATATTGTGCTCAATAAAAAGAAGGTAGGCTTGTGTTCAGTTTCTTTTTGTAATGTGGTTGTTTTTCAGATGATGCTAAAGAAAAGATTTAGGATTGAATGCAGCAGAAGCATTCTGCATATTGAGTGTGAATGGAGTTTATGGCCTCAATGAATCAACTTGGAATGCAGTAAAAAAAAATATGAAGCGTGATGTAAGTGTAGAAGTTAATGTTTCATTCTAATGCATAGGGCAGGGGTTGAGATGTCTAGAGTGATGTGAGATACTTTATGTACCTGATCCACCCCGTGATATTGGAAGTAGACTAAATGAGATAATAGATAGAGTAAGGTTTTCATATGCTTATTAAATTCAAATACTGCAATTTATCCGTACATTGAAGAGTTAAAAGATTTTAAAGAGTTTCCATGATTTCTTTTATTGTTACAGTAAAGAGAGATCCTGTTTTTATTATGGGAAGCACAATGAATTTCATTTTAAGCTTACAACCTCAGGACCCCTTTTATGGAGCTCCTGCAGCCTTCAGGCTGCATTAAAATCATAAGCAAGGAAATGATGGATTTCTTTGGAGTGAAAAGTTACTTGAGACTACTACTTGTTGTCCACCAACAGGGATACAAACTCACCGAAGGTGACTCTTAAGCAGGCAAAGTCTGGTAACACTGGAGTCTAATGAAATGATAGTTTGATGTGAGTTATTAGTTTCACACTCTGCTTGACATAATGTGAAATGTTAATGTTTCTTTCCAGTATAACAAGCAACACATCATCCCACTGGAAGAAGTTCAACTCTCGTCTCTAGAAGATGATGGTCGTAAGTAGTTCCTGTTTTTTGTTTAGACAATTTTTATGGCTTGCATTGAGAAGTTTAGTATTTATGTAGTTCATGTTTTAGAATGGTTGATGAATTATGACTAAAGCCTAGAAATATATTTAAGCAGCAACTGTATTGAGTAAGGTAGGAATTAGAATAATGACTAAAGCATAGAAATACATTTAAACAGCAACTGAATTGAACAAGATAGGAATTAGAGAGAAAGGAATAGTGTAGTTGTTATAGTTCATCGAAGTAACCTCTAGCAAGAGATGGTACTTCGATGAAGAAACTCTACCTTTGGCCATGAAGGTGTGTACAGGTGTTTCCTGGCATCTAAGCAATTGATTGGTTTAAAACCCATAATTCCTGTTTGATTTTTTTGTCACTGATGTAAAGTGTAGCCTGGAATAATAATTTGTCATAATTTGAAGAAATTTCCAACTTTGACCTGGAAAGCTGTTTTTCATTTGTAAATAATTGATTGATTTAATAAGTATAACACTTGTTTGTATTTTGCTGGAATTATGCCACTTATAAGAAAATTTAACTTGGAATATACCCTCCCTCTTACCTTGAAGAAAAGTGCAGTAGTAGCCATGAAGCATTTATACAGTTGTTTCTCAGCATATAGATAATTGAGTAGTGAAATACCTCTCTTTTGATTTTTATGCCTTTTATAAAAGTTTAACCTGAAAATGAACCTGGCTCATACTCTGGAGAAAATCCACCTTTGGTCATGAAACTTTGTAACATTGTTTTTTTAAGCATTTAAGGAATTGATTGGCATGAATCTCAAATTTGATTTTTATACCACTTACATAATGTGCCTTATAACTCGAAATTAGGCCAAGAAACTTTATTTGGTTGTTTCTTGCATCTTAAGAATTCATGACTATAAGACCCAATGCTCTAGCTTAAGTTTTTGTCCTTTTTTTCTTTTAGAATACATCGGAAGCTTCAATCATGGACAAAAGTCCACGTCAAGGCTGGGCCTTAATCATAATATAGAGGTGATCATGAAAGGGAAATAGAAGAGACAAGAGAGAGTATTTATGAATTTTGGAGGAAGTGAAAAACCTGTTTTTTAAATTTATCAGGTCATGGTTATTAGGAAAGACATGATAGTAGAGAGTTCGAAAGCTACAACGAGTAGGTAAAGAAGCAGTTATCAAAACGGCCCATCCATGAGTTGCCAATGGCCACACAGTAATGAAGTGATGCAGCATCTTGCTAGTTAGTGGTGGGGTCACATAGGCAGTCACCTCTTGGGAGCAAAAACTAAAGTAGTACCTATAGAAGAGGGAAAATGAACCAACATTGTGGCATAGGGCAAGAGGGTCAAGTTTTGAAGTTAGCCAGGGACAGTTTATTAGTTGGACTGCTTTCAAAGCAACTCTGTTAAGTAAGGATGCCGAACTAGAACCACCCCAGATGTGAGAGTAGTACTCCATACAAGGACGAATCAATCCTTTGTATAAATGGAGCGACTGTTCAGAAGAAATGAAATTTCAACATCTAAACAGGACTTCCAGTTTCCTAAGAGGCAGACTTAGCTCTTTCCGTAATGTGGGGTTTCCAGGAAAGAGTGGATGTTACAGTAATACCCAGTATTACTGTCAAAAGGTGGAATTACAATACTGACAAAGGAGAGACTGGAGTTATGAGCAGTTTTTGATAGAGAGGTGGGTAGAAACTGGGTCTTAGAGGCATTAAACTTTACTAAATTTCATCTACTCAGATATCCTGTCCAAGTCTGAGTTTAATTTGCATAGCATGGCAATTACCTAAGAATTGCTTTGTTCATTTTTGTTTTCCGTTTGTGGTCATCTGTTGGTGGCAGTCACACTTTATCGTTTGACTTAGGGTATCTTTGGTCTTAATTTGAAAACTCAAGTACTGGTGAAATGTAACACATTTGTTTTCCATCAATTAGATTATTGATTGATTTAAAACCCATAACTCTAGTTTGGATTTTGCTTGAGTTATTCAACCTACCTTTAAACTTGAGAAAAATTCAACGTTTGGCCGTTTAAATTTATGCAGTTGTAGCCTCTGAAGATTTAAATGGTATAAGTTCTGTATCTGTTGTTTAATATTTATGCTTTGTATGTAAAGGCTTATCCTGGAACTTGGCTTTTTTTTCTGAGGAAAATTACATCTTTGACTCTCTCAAGGGGATGACTATGGCAAAAGAGTCTATGATTGGTGAACCTTCTTAGCCTTTAGTGTTTCCTCTGTAACAGGTCACTGGCAGAGGGCAACTCCCAATAACTGTGCTTCTTTACAGGCAACTCCCAATAACTATGCTTCTTTACAGGCAACACAAGAGTTCCATGGAGTACCCTTTTAGTATGGATATCTTCTGAACAGCATTTACACTCATTCTCATTTTATTCCCAGTAACCCTTCTGCAGTGCATGCAATACAAATGTTCTAGTGAACTCCCTTGTAGTCATATGAAAAATATATTATATTTATTTAGGTTTTCCACCTCTGTGATGTGATTTTGTTTGGCTTTATAGAGTTCCGGAATGGATGGCTGATAAAGACACCAACCAAGTCTTTTGCAGTTTATGCAGCCACAGCTACAGAGAAGGCAGAATGGATGGCACATATAAGCAAATGTGTATCTGATCTTTTGCGTAAGAGTAAGTATCAGACATTTATATCTTACCCATAGGTCTCTTATGAACGGTTAGTACTCTTTGGAAGTGAAGTTGATTAATTGATGAGGAAAAATATCAATAGATATGGTGTGTTTGGTATTAGTGTTAATAATGATAATAATATGGTAGTATCATTATTGTTATTAAGATTAATGATAGTAATAATAATAATGATAATGATAATAATAATGATAATAGTAATAGATGTATAGGTATGTATATTTGCGTACGCGGACATGTATCTATATTCATGTGTATGTGGGTGGGTTGGGCCATTCTTTCGTCTGTTTACTTGCGCTACCTCGCTAATGCGGGAGACAGCGACAAAGCAAAAAAAAAAAATTTTTTTTTAATAAACTTAATTTCAATTGATTATACCCACTCTAATTAACTCATGCAACATTCTCAGCTGGTTTCAAATTGGAGGTAACATACACTCCTAAATCGCTTCCAACATGTTTTTATTTACAACTTTTTGCAACAAATTACCTGTGCTGTTACCATAAACATGTATGCTTCTACTTTTTTCAGCATTAAAAGTCAAGTCATTCACTTAATGTCTCATTTAAGTGCTTCCATATCATCTTGTCTGTGACCTGGTAAATTCTTTGTCATCAAAAAGCTTACCTTGAGATTCAAAGTAAGTCATTTGGCAATTAAAGTCCCATTAAGGTATCCTCTTCATCCTTCAAAATTCACTTTTATCAAGTCTTTTAAGAAATATTTTTAAACTTACAGTTTGAAAGGTATATGTGAAACTGAAAAAGTTTTTTTAGTATAAACATGTTGAAGTTCTGCAGATGTTTTAGCACATGTACTAAAAAGTGCAAGAGTAAAGCATAAGTGTCAAGTGACTGGTCAATGTGTATATTTATCATTTATTTTACCAACACTGAAATGTTAATTACTGATTATTAGTCTGTTTCCTTTTGTATCTCTGGGGATGGGGAGAAAGAATTCCACCAACATATTCCCTGTCCGTCATAGAAGGTGACTAAGATGGACAGGAGTGGCTTGCTGGAAACCCTCCCCTTCTTGTATTTCAGCTTCTAAAAGATGGAACAAGAGGAGGAGCTAAGCTTGGAGAGCTCATCTTCCATAGAGACTGAGGCTGGGATATCTT
>JAUTXX010029885.1:0-18413 GCA_032273605.1 Panulirus laevicauda
TTTTCTCCATTCATTCCCCCCCCCCCCACTCTCACACACACACACACACACACACACACACACACACTCACTCACTCACTGAATTGTCCCTCAACTCTGCTAAACCTAATAACCTTGCTTTTATTCACATTTACTCTCAACTTCTTCCTTTTACACCTTTCCAAACTCAGTCTCCAACATATGAATTTTTTCACTTGAATCCACCAACAGTGCTGTATCATCAGTAAACAACAGCTGAATCACTGCCCAGACCATCTCATCCCTTACAGACAACATACCCGCCCCTCTTTCCAAGACTCGCATTTATCTCGTTCATGACCCCATCCATGAACAAATTGAACAAGGTGACATCACACCCCAGCTGTAGACCAGCTTTCAATTAGAACCATTCACTCTCTACTTTTCCTACTTGTACACATGCCTTACACCCTTGATGAAGAAACTTCTCTGCTTGTAGCAGCTGTCCTTTCATACCATGTATTCTAAAAACCTTTCACAAGGCATCTCTATCAACCCTATCATATGCTTTCACCAGATCCATAAATTACGTACATATCCATCCATTTCTCTTGAGGATTTCTCACACACATTCTTCATTGCAAGCTGCTGATCCACACATCCTCTACCACTTCAGAAACCGCACTGTTCCCTCTGTTTGATGTTCTGTGCATGCCGTCACTTACTCAGTCACTCCCCTCCCATACAGCTTACCAGGTACTCTCAGCAAACATATACCTCTGTAATTTGAACACTTATCTTTGTAAATTGACACTATACATGCATTCTATCAATCCTCAGGCACCTCACCATGATCCATACATGCATTGAAAATCCTAACTAGCCAATCAACAACACAGTCACCCTTATTTTTTAATAAAATCAACAGTAGTACCATCCTTTTTTATCTTGTCATGAACCATGTTAACTCCACATCCACTTCAAAAAAAGTGCACCTCGTTTACTTGTACTGAAAAACCATTAGCTGTTACATGTTAATTGCAGGGCAGCACATGTACCCAAAGGAATTGGGTGCCCCTGTCCTGCAGGGCTGTGGACCCCAGCTTAGCAAAATTAATTCCTTTCCAAGGTGCTTGCATTTTTGCACTTTATCCATCACATGAAAATGGGAAAAATCAATTACAAGAGATGAACAGAACCAGGGCATGTTAAATGTCAAGGGTATACCAGGGAAAGGTCTATGGGGCCTGGTTGTGAATAGGGAGTTTTAGTTTTGATGTATTACATATGAAAGATAGTGAATGGATGTAAGCAGATGCAGCCTTTCTTGTCTGTTCCTGCCACTTCCTTGCTAATGCAGGAAATGGCTATCAGTGTTGATAAAAAAGAATGTTGAGCAGCAAAATTTTAGATTTTACTCTGATTAGTGAAAAGGTAGAATTATACAGAAACTTGTAAAGAGACACATAAATTTTGTTGGCAACCATAAAGATTTTATTATAGTATACAGGAAAAAGCTTTGTTACCTGGCATTTTTCAGACTTAATCAGTTTAGGTTACTAAGGCGTCATATTCATGATCTAAAGTGCTGTATTTCCTTGACTGTTTGTCAATTTTAGACAGTAGTAAATTGATAAAATCAGAAACTATAAATCAATTAGTATTGGTGCATCTTTTTTTTTTTGACCATTCATTCTAGCAGTTTTAGATAAGTTTACTGGAGTTTTGTCGTAGCAATGGCTTACTTTGATTTTTATTCTGCAGCAATTCCAGTAATCAGTAATTACTTTATATATTAGTTTTTGGAGATATTGCAAATTTCCTTTAAGCTGATTACCAGATAATAAAGCTTTGTTGTCATATGCCTTTTGTTCACATGGAAGTAGTGCCTACATTAATTTTCTTAGCTTG
The DNA here is from genome assembly GCA_032273605.1 of Panulirus laevicauda. Taxonomy (NCBI): domain Eukaryota; kingdom Metazoa; phylum Arthropoda; class Malacostraca; order Decapoda; family Palinuridae; genus Panulirus; species Panulirus laevicauda. Next base: position 1,870 of record JAUTXX010029885.1, read on the forward strand.
CTGGTGAGCGGAGCTCAAATGTCTGGTTAGGCTTCTGGTTTGTTTTATATATCATTTAGTGAAAACCTCAAAAGATGGTTAAGTACGTATATGATAATCTATGACAGTTGGGAGGATTTCTTTGTATGTGTTTTTTTAATAGTTATTGATGTAGTAAGCAACAGGATTGATGATATTTATATTAACTGGAGGAATGATAATTAGAATGACAATGATAGGACAGTACTTTTAGTATTCTTACCATAGTAATGATAGTATCAGCATAGTAAACAGTAATTAAATTCTTGTTACAACCACTGCCATACAGCAGTGGAATGCAGGCATATAGATGAAAAATGTGGTTACCTGATAGATTCAAGTAGTGAAGTAAGTGTCTCCTGCTGTGTTTTGTGGGTTCTCTGATGGTGAATAAGTGTAATGGATATGATTGTGAGCTGTCTGAGGGTGATAAAAAGTCAAAATGTGTTGGGTGATGATACTGTGCGATATAACATGGTAATGTTGTGAAGGGTTGTGTGGGATAAGGGGAGTATCGAATGTAAAGGGATAATGTTGTGAAGGATGATGGTTATATATGGTGGAGGGAGTGGGGCATGTGAGTGGGATGAAGGTAGTAAATTAGGATGGAAGTGATGATGCAAGATTTAAGGGATTAAGGACCTGATGATTTGAGGGGAGAGAAAGAGATTCAGCATAAAAGCATACAGATAAGGGGAGAGAGAGAGAGAGAGAGAGAGAGAGAGAGAGAGAGAGAGAGAGAGAGAGAGACTCGGAAGGTGAGTGGGGGAAATTGTGAGTGAAGTGAAGTGTAGGGGTCCCTGCTTAACCACCTAATTTGCCTTCAAGTTGGGCTTGATAGTTTGAGAGGAGAGAAAGTGATTCAACATGAAATTACCTGGACAAAGAGAGAGCATCAGTCTTTATGAAAATGGAGAGAGAAAGAAAGATTATGGATGAATGAATTGTTAGAGAAATGTAGAAGGTAAGTGAGGGAAATTGTGAGTGAAGGGAAGTGTGAGTAAGAGTACCTACCTAAACTGTTTGCAGGTAGCTTTGGCAAAATTTTGCTTGAATGGCAGGGCTAGTACATACATAGTGCTTACTGCATGACTTGCATGATGAATGATACTGTTTCTCTCTGTCGCTACACACCATACATAGTTGTCACTCTTTGGTTCACCAGGAATTGACCCAACCATATATCCAATTTTTTTTAATGATTTCTGTAGTAGCTGTGTGTGTGTTTCCTATTTCTCTTGGTATTTTATTGAATATTTCCAACTTTTTGCTGGACTCTTGTGTATCTGCATCTGAAGTCTTTCTGGCATATTCCCAGACTTGATTAATATTCATCTTTATTGATATGCTCTTTCAGAGTATAGCTTTATAGTTGATGCCTTCTGTTTTCCTTTATGTACAGGCAATCATTTATGTTTCACTTTCTTGTTTTTAGGCTGTAATGTTTGAGTTCTTTCAAGCTCTTGTGATAATTCATGTTATAGACCATCATTTTTTCTTGTGAAATGTTTCTAAATTATCTGTAATGTATATTTCCATTATGACTTGGGATGATACAATGCAGCAGTATTCAGTTTTGCTTCTTGTGGGTATATTAAGCTTTTTAGTAATCATCTTTTTGTCTCCTCTCATGAAAGTTCTCATTACCATGCCTCCCTTTATTTGGCTTGATAGCACTCTTATTGATGGGTTCCTTAAAATCAGTTTTCTCATATAAAATTATTTGGTAACTCATATATCCCATGAATAGAGGAGAAAGAATAATTCCCATATATTCCCTGTCTATTGTAGAAGGCAACTGATAAGGGTAGGAATGTATTTGAGTTTCTAAAAGTTGGAACAGAAGTAGGAGCCAAACAAGGAGTGCTCGTTCTCCTCAAAGACCTGGGGTGTGTGAATGTGTTTGGTTGTAAGCAAGATAAGAAGGTAGAGATAGGTGGTATGTTTGAGGAAAGGAACCTGGATGTGCTATTTCTGTGTGAGATAAAAGTCATGGTCAAGGGGGAAGAATGCTTTGAGAGTGTTGTAGGGGTAAAGTCAGGGGATAACATGAGATGAGGGGGAGAACTGAGGAAGGGGGTAGCACTTCTGCTGAAGGAATAGTTGTGGGAATGTGTGAAAGATTGTAAGGACATGAACATCAGAGTTATGTTGGAAAAATGAAGATAGATTGAAAGTGGTTGGTGATTGTGAGTACTCATGCATTCTAGCCACAGGAAGAATGACGGAGACAAGTGTGTTAGGAATGGCTGAGTGAATGTGTCAGCAGGTTTGATGCAAGAGATCTGGTATTAGTGATGGTAGATTTGAATGTGAAAGAGTGATGAGGCAGTTGAGTATACAGTTCGGGGACAGGGTATTCAGGAAGATGAATAAAAATGGTGAACAGCCAGTGGAGAATGTCCTGAAAAAGGCCTGTGATTATCAATACATGATTTGAAAAGAGGGACATGCATAAGTATGCATGGAGTAAAAGAGATGAGAAGTGGGCATGATTATATTATGTGCTAATTGATAGGCATATAAAAGAGAGGCTCTTGGATGTGTATGTGCTGACTGGGACATTTTTTGGGATTTCTGATTATTACCCAAGAGTGAAGATTTGTTGAGGCTTTCAAAAAAGAGGAAATTATTTGGATGAGAAGGGAGTCGTGAATGTAAGTATGCTTGAAAAAGAACTGAGAGATATAATGTATAATGGGGATAGATAAAAGTAAGCAATGCTAGGAGAGTGATTGAAGAATGGGAGGTGTTTAGGGAAGCAGTGCTGGCTTGTGAGAGGTGTGTGGCATATGGGAGGTAGGCAGGGAAGAAAGGGTCGTGAGTGGTGGGATGTCAAGGTTAAGTGGTAAGTGAAAGAGAAAAGAGAGGCATATTGGCAGTAGTAGTGTGAGTTATTCACAGAAAATGCAGGAACAGGTTAAGAGGAAGGTGCAAGGGCTGAAAAAGATAGATGAAATTTGGGTTGAATGAGTATCAGCAAACTCCAGGCAAACTAAAGGGAAAGCAGGAAAATGTTGTGGAAGGAGGCTAATAGTGTAAGAAAGACAAGAGAACAGATGGGAACATCAATGAAGGTGGCAAATGAGGAAGTGATAGCAGGCAGTGATGAGGTGGAGAGATGGAGTGAGTACTTTGAAGAATTGTTGATTGTGTATCAAACACAGCAGGTGTAGGATGCTTGTGTTGAGGAGGTATGAAAAATGAGGGAGTCATGGCAAGTGATTAGATATAAAGAGAGGAGGTTTTTGAAGCCTTGCGTATGATGAACTTTAGCAAGGCAGCTGGAGTGGATGGTATTGTAGTTGAATTTCTTAAGAAAAGGGGTGACTGTATTGTTAATTGGTTAGTTAGGATTTTCACTGTATGTATGGATCATAGTGAGGTGCAAGAGGAATGGCAGGATGCATGAACAGTGCCATTGGATAAAGGCAAGGGGAAGAAAATTGAGAGTTTAAATTATAAAGGTACATGTCTGTTGAGTGTACTCGCTATGTTGTATGGAAAAGTGGTGATTGAGAGGATGGTGTCATGCACAGAGCATCAGACTGGGGAGGAACAGTGTGGTTTCAGGAGTAGTGGAGGATTAGTGGACCAGGTGTTTGCTTTGAAGAATGTGAGTGAGAAATTCTTCAAAAAACTGAAGGCTCTGTATTTGGCATCTATAGATCTGGAGAAAGCATATGATAGGCTTGATAGATATTATTTGCAGATATTACTAACATATGTTGTGGGGGAAAGCTATTAGAAGCAGAGAAGTTTTTATCAAGAGAGTAAGGCATGTATATGAGTAGTTAGTAATGAGGATGAGCAGTTCCAGATGATGAGTCTGTGGCAAGGGTGTGTGGAATTACCATGACTGTTTGATTTTTTAATGGATGAGGTTGTGAGGGAGGTAAGTGCAAGGATCTTGGAAAGAGGGGCAGGTATGCAGTCTGCTAGGGATGTGGGGGCCAAGGAAGTGTTGGTTGTGATTTGCTGAGTTTAGGAGAGTGTGTGAAAGGTGAAAATTGAAATGTGAATAGGGTATCGTAATTATTTTTAGTAGTGCAAAGAGACTGGTCATTTAGGGAATGAGTTTGATTGGAGAAAACTTTGAAGAAGTGAGTAAACTCAGACTTGGAGAGGATATCTCAGTGAGGTAGATGAAATGTGGTTAGGTTAAATGCCTCCAATGCCTGGTTTTTGTGCATCCCTCTCTCATATGTTCCCTACAACTTTCCTCTCTCCTTCAACAGTTCTGTAATTCCAATTCTTAACTCATTGAACATACTTGGTATTACTGTAACATCCACTCTATCTTGGAAATCCCACATTATGGAAATAGCTAAGTCTGCCTCTAAGAAACTGGAAGTCTTGTTTAGGTATCAAAATTTCTTTTCTTCCAAACGGTTGCTCCATTTACACAAAGGAATGACCCTTCTTTGTTTGGAGTACTGCTCTCACCTTGTCAGTTCACTTCCCTTTTCTATAGTTATTACTTTGGTTTTTGCTCCCAAGAACTGGCTGCTTGTGTGCCCCCACCACTAGTTAGACCACTCAATACTCGGAAAGCTGCTGCATCACATGATTACTGTGTGGCCGTTGGCAACTCAAGGGGGGAGCCATTTTGATAACTTTCTGTCCATGTGCCTCAAAGCTTAGGAACTCTCTACCTTTACATGTCTTTCCCAATAACTATGACCTGGCACTTTTAAGACAGGTTTTTCACTTCCTCCAAAATTTGTAAATACTTTCCATTGTCTCTTTCTTTTTCCCTTTAATTAACCTACCCTTATTTCAGTCAAGTCTCAGCCTTGATATGGACTTTTGTCCTCTAGTGTGAAAAAAGGGAAAAATAGTCAAGAATATTGTTTGTCTCTCAATTGATTTGACCATATGTAGTGTCAAACTAACTGGTTAATGCTATTTTGGTATTAGTTTAGATCATCCTTTGTAGATTGATGGTTTATACAGAATGCCATTTTGTACGTAGTTTCTGTAATTAATTAATCCGTGCTTTGTCTTAAGAACATCATCAAACTTATAGCTATTATCATCTTTGTCTTTATTAGGAAGAGATAGGATCTCATCAGGTCCTGGTGTTGGGTTCTCTTTTGAAGTTCAATGGTTGCTTCAGTTATGTCCCTTTCTATTATTTGAATATCTGTAAGGGCATGCTCATGACGGTGATTGAATATTTCATCAAATACATTAATTCTTTTCATGCCAAATGCTGACTTGTATTGGGAGGGTGAGTAAGGGACACAGTAAGAAGGAGGGGAAGATTGGGGAAAAGACACAGCAAAGAGTCTTATCATCCTACTCAAGGGTTGTATTATCTTGTCTTTAGGGATTAGTCCTTTCATTCCTATGCACCTAACTTCAGGGATTAGTCCTTTTAGTCCTGTGCACCTACCCTGTACACCTAGGACCTGAGTCCTACACATGTACGAGATATGTGCTGATGTCCCCCACCCCATTTGAGTCTGGAGGAGCCTTGAGTTGCTGTAGATGTCATATGTCACCAACAGTAGTTATTCACCCTCAGAAATTTCATAGCTTTCAGTTGCCTTACAAACACCGCGGTGGAAGGATCCTTTTATTCACCCTCAGAAATTTCATAGCTTTCAGTTGCCTTACAAACACCGCAGTGGAAGGATCCTGTCAAATTGTGCACTTGACAGCTGCAAATGATACCCATGCATCTAGCAGCCTCAAACATAAACATATATCACCATGGGAAGAAATATAATGCATTTTTCATGAAAAGTAGTGATTTAGAGCAATATATTGATGATGATTACCATGGTATTTTATTTGGGTGCCATGATGACAGTTAAGTGGCAGAAACAGACTGACAATCAGGCTTACAAACTATCATATTTCTAGGGAAACTTAAATGAATTACAGCTGTAAATAAGTTTTGTTTTTTCTTTTTGACATTTTATGTCTTTTGATATTATGTTGAATTAATTTTATAAGTACTTTCTTTTGAAATTTTCAGTTTTGCAAGAAAATAGGCTGAAGGACATGCAAAAATTGACCAAGCTAAGGACTGAAGGGTTTAGATATATAGAAAATGGATGGGGGAGCTCATAGCAGATGAACAGACAACCAAATATATTAAGTGACTAAAAGTGAGGTTTATAGAAGGGTTTGAGGAAATTAGAATTAGTTTGTGAAGGCTAAGAAATACAATGAAGTGTAGGGAGTGAGGGTAGCATATGGACCAGACTCCAGGAAAAGTCAGATGTGATTTGCTCATTAGGGATGTAAATATAATGATTGACATCAATAGTACAAGCCATTACTTTGATTAGGCATAACTGTTAGATATGACGGTTAAGGTAACCATTCTTTCTCAGGAAATTTGGCACTCCTGTCCTTTTTGAACAACAGTTGTCAGAGTTTCTTGTATGGATTTGATCCACCCCATGTAAATAGATTGTAGTGTAGCAAGTATACCCCAAGGAGTTAGACATTCCAGTCCCTTTGCCAGCTATTGGGGTTTTGAACTCAGTTTTGGAAAATTTGTTCCTACAAAATGTGCTTCTATATCCCTGATAAATCTTATTTATTTGGGAATTGAATTGAAGATTACAATTAGATAGAAAAAATATATATATGGTGCTTAAGGTATATGGCATAAAGATGAACAGGCAAAATATCGTGAAAATGAGGAGAGCCAACAACTTAGTATAGGGAAAGTGGACTGAGTTTTAAGATCAGCTTGAGACTGTCAATAAGCTAGATTGATTCAGACTTAGTTCTGTTGAGTTAGTGTTTGTGTATTAAGTAGAATTTTGGAATTCAGTAAAACCTGATAGATATAAAAGACACGTAACATGAGTAACCTGTTTAGTACTGATTTGTTGCATATTTTCCAGACAGAGTTTAGCTTTCTTGGTAGACACTTGTTCCGCACACTGTTGCCATGCAGTACTGCAACACTAAAACACACATGTGTTCTCTCAGGCATAAGGAAGGGGCAGTATGAGCGATATTAACATATTGTGCTTTATTATGCTAATAATAAGGAAACATGCCTATATCCCATCTTTCACATATTACTTTCACTCATGTGAAAAAGGGTGGTGACAAAGTAAAGTTGCTAATGAACAGGGAGATAGAGCTTTATGAGCATTATGTGGAGGAAAGGAGAGAAGTTGTTGGAGAATATGTAAGAGTAAGCAGCAGGAGTTCAAGAGGAAGCTGTGAGGGCTAAATAAGGGCAAATTGGAGTTGGGTTGAGAGAGTATTAGCAAATTTCAGGGAGAATGAAAAAATGTTTTGGAAGTTGAGGTTAATAGCATGTGGAATACAAGAGAAAAAATAGGAGTATCAATGATAAGGCAAATGGAGAATTGGTAACAGGCAGAGATGAGATGGAGATATGGTGAGTGTTCTGAAGGACTAATAAATATGGAGTTAGATATGGGGCATTTTGAATGTATTTATGTGTGCGACAGGAGATTCATGGCAGGTGGTTAGATGAAAAGAAAAGTGGTGAAAGCCTTACATAAGATGAAGTGTAGCAAAGCTACTAAAGTAGATTGGTACTTTAGTTGAATTTCCAAAGAAAGGGGCAACTCTTTTGTTGACTGGTTAGTTGGAATTTTCAACGTATGTATGAATTATAGTTTGTTGCCTGAGGGTAGGCAGAACTTCTGTTTAGTACTGTTTTATAAATGTAAGGAGGACAAAAGTAAATTATTCAATTATAGACATGTAAATGTGTTGAGTGTATGCAGATAATTGTATAGGAGAGTAATGATTGAATGGATGGTGCCATTCATGGAGCAACAGGCAGGGAAGAAATTATTTAGTTTTAGAGGTGGTAGAGGATGTTTGGATCAGTTGTTTGCTTTGAAGGATTTATGTAAGCAGTAATTAAATAGACAGAAGGGTTAGTATGTGGCATTTTTGGATGTGGAGGAAGCATATAATGGGCTTGTTAGCAATACTTTATGGAAGATGCTGTGAGTATATGGTATGGGATGAAAGCTCTTGAAGCAGTGAGGAGTATTTATCATGCAAGTTAGGTGTGTGTGTGAGAGTAGGAAGAGAGGATGGTGAGTGGTTTCAGGTGAAGGTAGCCCTGCAGCAGGTTTGTATGATGCCACCATGTCTATTTAATTTTGTTTGTGGGTAGAGTAGTGAATGAGGGTTTTGAGGGGAGGGGAAGGTCTGCACTCTTTCAAAGGGTGGGTTATTATGGGGGTTGAGTCAGTTAATGTTTGCTGATCACGTCGTGCTGGTAACATTTAAGTGTTAAACTGCTGAAGTTGATTTCTGAGTTTGGGAGAGTGTGGAAAAGGAGCAAGTCAAAAGGAAACATTAATAAAAGCAAGATTATTAGGTTTAGTGGTGAAAAAGACAGGTTAGTTGGTTTGTAGGTTTGATTGGAGAGAACTTAGAGGAAGTGAAGTGTTTTTGAGAACTGGGAGAGGACATGGCAGTGATTGGAACTTTGGAAACAGAAGTGAGTCATATCTTGGGTGAGGTTGGCAAAGATTCTGGGTGCACTTGTGTATGTGTGGCAAAAAAAAAAAAAAATATTCCCTATCTGTGAGGGCAAAGATGGGCATGTTTGATGGTTTGTTATTTCTGATGGTGTTGTATACTTACAAGGCGTGGGCTGAAGATGAAAGAGTAAGGAAGAGGGTGATTATGGAATGTTTGAAGACAATATGTGGTGTGAATAGTGAGCCAGCACTTCATTGGTTGTCAAGTTGCACTTTTCTGACCTAGGTAGGTGTCTTTTCTTTCTGCCTCACTTACATGTGGACTGCTGGCATCCTGTCCACAAACATATAAATATACAAACATACACACATCACTTGACAGCACTTAACTCACACAGCTCATTCTTCACGAGTCTAGATTTCTTGTGGTGAGTGGTATGTGCTAGCCCTGCCTTTCGACAAATTGGTTGGAGCAATAGATAGAAGTAGTAGCTAGGAACATTTAATTAGGACTTTTAGGTAGAAATTTTATGCAAAAGTAGTAAGTAGGAAAATTAGGTAGTAGTAGTTAGTAGGAACATTAGGTAGGAGCATCTCCAAACACTGTGCTAGACTGGCCCTCTGCCAGTGGCCTGTTAAGGCACTAAAGGCTGAGAAGTGGTACTGGAGTTCACTAGTTATTGAGACTCATTTGCCATGGCCATCCCCATGAGGGAATTCCAGGTGGAAACAGGCATCAAAAATATAGATAGACTGATTGCTTCTATGTGATGGCCATACTCCTGCAGCACTGCTATCTTTCATTAAATGGACCAAAATAATTCAGGGCTGATTTTCTAAGCTACAGTTAAATATATTGATCCTGACAAGTCGCAGTACAAGGTAATAAGTAGATTTATGGTTAAACCCAGGAAATAATTACCTGAACTCCTTGAACTGTCAAAAATCAAAGGTAATATAAAACCTAACAGCCTAATTTTCAAATACTTGTGTTCCTATATGGATACTAAACATTAAATATATTGAATGGCAGTCATAAACCTTGAATCAAACTTTTCACTACATAGTTGTGGATAGTCACAGAAGATCTCTACCCTCTATAAGTATCCTGTAATCCTGGGACCTAATCTCTCACCTGAGCATCCTACAGCGATGCTGGTCAAGCCTGTAAGCTGCAATGTCAACAGAAGGAGCCTCGCTGAGTGGCAGGGACCAGAGGCGTTCTGCTGCAGCTGAGGCACGAGGCCAGAGGCGGGGCATGATGTTGGTGGCATCCACATACTCTCCCCACATAGCTGCCTCTCCACCCAACACCAGTGCCTTCTGCTCCTCCGTACCTTGGGAAAGACAAAATGTTATAGGTATTTTCTTTGAACTAACATCTAAGCAATAGTTGTAGGAGTCTTCATTTGAACTTTTTTCTGCCATTCATTTTCTAATTCTCACCTATCCTTTTAGTGGTACTTTTTACCCATACATGTATTTCCCACTAACTATAGCCTACTCCAATTCTGAATGGATAGAATGTATGAAAAAATCATGATTATATTCATTAAATCCCTACCGCATATGTCCGGCTCAGCTTGAATATAAGGTACTGTATTAGTTATCTCTACTGTTGCTAATGGTATGTTCAGTTTTGATCATACCCACTACAAGAAAAATAAAAAACAATTCTGTTTGACTGATCATCAGCTGACTGAAGAAAATTATTATCAACCTAAATCTAATAAGCACTGTTGCTGTGTAGAGATTGGGTACCATAAAATCTTGAAAAAAACCCACAGATATGTAATGAGTAATACATGCTGGCCATGCCTTAGGTAAAATCTTGTCATGAGTATTTGTAGATACTGGATTGACGACAGATGATATAAGTTTTGTATATAAAAACCTATCAATACTAATTAAATGTGAATAAATCTATAGTTTCAGCCATTCACAAATCAGCATAAACAGCAATTCTGTAGCCATGCCCTCAAGCTTCATGGAAAAATAACATAAAGGACATCATAAATTAAAAAAAGACATGCAACATCTCAACCTGATATTCAAGTAATGGAAGTAAGAGCATTAACAACCAAAAATTCAATCCCTTTTCATGAATTCATGTATCTTTAGTTGTTCAGGCTTGTTAATTATTGTGCTGTACTGATAAATCAAATACTGTATTCATGTTATTCAAGATATTAGTAAATGCACCTTATTCACGATAAATTTGAGTGACATCCTACAGGAGTTCATGGTACTGATCATATCTCTTATTAGACTGAATTCATACCAGAAATCTTAGAAAATTATGTGTAACAGTAAAATAAAACCCTAGAACTCTAAATTATAACTATAGTAATCAATATGTATTCATGAGTCTATGTACTATCCAATCCTGTAGGTCTGTAAACCAAGCAAACATTGTGAGTTAAAACATTTCACCACATTATCAAACCTTGGAAATCAGTAGGGTCACAGTTGTAGAAGTTCTTCCAGTCCTGGCCATATGTAATGAAGTTAATGTACCAGCAAGAAGATAAGATGACCTGGTGGCCAGCTGCTGTCAGGTCGTGCAAATACTCTCGCCATCCTTTTATCTTGGATGGTGAGAGGGATACATCCTTCCACACCTGAACAACACTTGTGTTTGCCATCTGGAAACATAGAGATGCAGCTGAAATGTCTGTGACAAGTCTCTAGTTTGTTACCTATCTAAATAATGTACAAGAGATATGAGCCTCTTGAAGTAAATTTCCAAAGATCAAGTTATCTGAAGACAGGAAACTCTGTACTATACAATCTATACTTGAGTAATGATAATTCAGAAAGACATATTCAAAATTTTCACATTCTATGAGGTTTTTTCCAGTGGCCAAAAAAGACAAACATCAAATAATGTCCTTGCTATGATTTCTTTCAATGCAGTGATCACAATGCAGCTTGATTTGCTAGTCCATACTAAGGAGGGGTAATCTGAGTGCTGGGTGTCACAGTGGGCAAATTGTCAATAACATTTTAAAACTGACTCAGTGAATTTCCTCTGAAAACACTGTGCTAGAGTTGCCCTCAACTAGTGGCCCATGCATTACCAAGTATACCAAAGTAGTCAAAAATTAGAACAATCTGAGATGTATATAAGGACAGGTGCATGGATGCATGATTCACCTCCATCTCAGAACCTGAGGAACAGTAAGCATTCATATTAACTGTGATGTCTGTTCAACATAACCAAGCAAGGCTATTGACCAATAACTAAGTTTGAAATATGGAATGTACACATGGAGGCATATCCCCAAGTACTTTTTCTTTTCTTTAATGCTTAACAGGTTACTGATATAAATTTGCGAATTCGCTTGAGGCCGGACACAAGTCAGACCTTGTGTATCATCTTTTCCATCTCTGGTTTGCATTAAAGATGGCTAAAGCTATCACGTATATTTTTCATACGTCATAAGGGCCTTGAAAAGTCCCCTGGAAAAACCTACCACCAACTATTGCTAAATGAATGAAACTAGACAACTGCATAGCGTGATCTAACAACCAACTCCAATCTTACCTCTCTAAGGCTTATTCCTATGGTCCTCCACATTCAGTATCTTGTGAAGCAACAATCAAGTATGTCAAGATTTTATCTATTGTTTTGCATCATAATATATGATTTTTTTCATAAACTCAACCTATGAGAAGGTCTAAGGTGAACTAACATAACCCTTGAAATTGAGGCATGTTTCAAAGTCCATGACAGCCTTTCATTTCATTGAAAAAAAAGTTTTTATATGCAACCTGTTAAAAGGTTCAAGGAAAACTAATGTAACCCTCAAAGGGTTATCAAACTCATGAATTTACCTTTTCAACTGATACAGCTTTGACTGAAGCTTTGCCTTTCTAAATGACATGGTTTTGGCTAAGGCATACTTGATGTTTCTAAAAAGGAAAGCATAATTTGCTTCCCTCAAGATGAGTTGAGAAGCAATCAAATATCAAATCTCATTAAAATAGTCAAAATCCAACATGACTTAGCATGGTCAATGATTAGAAAGTTAAGTAGTGTGGAAAATGTATACAAACATTGGCATAAATGAATAAACTAAAGCAATCTTCACATATGAGCACTAAAGAAATAAAAAAAAATTTCTCAAAGTCTCCTGAAAAGCTAATACAGTTCAGTAAAGCCATAAACATAAAGGGTTATGCAAGTTCAAAGTAAATTATTATGTTGAAATGAGATTTTAGTTATAATTTAGTACACAAAGTGAAGAGGACATGTTGGCGATATGCAGTTTAAATGGGTAAGGAGCCACTGCATTAACATATTCATATTTCCATCAGAGCAAAGGGTTACATCATAAAGACACCACTGCAAATAGTCAATAATATCTGGAGTTTTCACTCTTCTAAACATACAACGCCAGTAACAGCAAACCCTGATGCATGTTTGCCACCTTTTATGAACATTTGTATTGTTTAATGATTTCTTTTCTTTCCTTCCCATTCGTTTGCCATTTACCATGTGTATGACAACGAAAGTCCTCATTCACTCACATCCATCCTCTAGCTATTATACATAATGGTATCACCTATAATCATACCGCATGAAACAACTTCTGAGCCATACATGTTTAGATTTCAGCTGAATTTTCTTATTAGAAAATAACCAAATTATACCCAGCAGTTTTTTGATGATCCATCCAGATTATCATGTCTACCGAGTCCCAAATCTGAATGTTCAATCTGAATGTCATGTACATATAGGTTTTGTCATTAGTTTATGACCTACCTTTGTGCCACGGTCAGCTGGGTCCTGCCAGGTAATATAATTGATAGGTGTAAGGTCAGCCAGCTCAAGGACTTTTTCAACATAGTGTTGCTCTACTTGGCGCACTTCTGTGTAGTTGTGACGGTTCATGAAGGCTCGAACTACAGGAGAACTTGACCAGCAGGGCAGAGACACCTATGGAGCATCACAGGAAAGTGTTAAGATTACTGGTATAAAATGATACATGAGAAAAACAACACAGTGAGAAAGGAAAGTTAATAGTAAATATCATTAACAGACCTCTGGGTGAACAAGTTCTGTAATCTGGTGGAACCAAAGATTTTGTGTTATGTCAAGTAAAGCACTACAGAATGGTTGGTAATAATTATAGACCAACTTATCTGTAATTTTCTGAAGAATTAACATTACATAATGAACAAATCTAAAACCGAAAATAAGGAAACTAGTTGATGCTTAGCATCCCAGTGCATTTAAATGGGTAAACATTTGAATATACAAGCTTCACTAGTGTTTTTTAGATGATATATGAATTGATTTGCTGCTGGAGATAAGGAGTTACTATATACAATATCCTTTGTACAGATGATGCATCATAAAAACTGCAGTTTGTACATGCATAAATATTATGTAATCTTGGATTTTAGTCATGTCTGATGTTGTTCACGATGCTTTCATATTTTTTGCTGCTGTTCTCCCATGCAGCTGTTTAAAGAAATTACACTAATAGGAAAAGATATAACATTTGTGTCTTTTCAAGATCTATGGGAGTAATACTTCTGTTATTCAAAAGTTTTAGAAAAGAGCCTAAAACTAAAGTCATTAGTAGGGAGTGATGGTGGTCAGAGATACTAACCACTGGTAATATGCATAAATTCATAATATTGGATTATAAAAATGAAAGAACAGTATGGGCTGGCTGTCAAGTTGACTAGTTAATATGTGTGAAAATTATCAGGAGAAATATCAGACAATGTAAGACCATCATATAGGCAACAACTTTTATGTTTTATCATACTCGTATTCAAAAGCATAGAATAGGGATGGCATTATACTCACTCCGAGAAAGCACTGTAAGAATTAATCACAGATGTCATTGAAGTTGTTTCCTCCCATAGGACAGTATATCTGTGTTTTTCAGATTTTCTTTGTCTTTTGTTAAACCATAGCTCTTTCATTTCTTACTTGCTTTATTCTCTGCCAATGGTACTCATGTCATAGCCTCATTTTAGATTTCTATAATAATGTTCTGGAATTCTTTAAAGGCACTATTTAGCTCTCTATATCCTGTATAAGAAATTCTAAAAATCTATTCTCCCTACAGGTAACCTTTATACTTCAAAAGAAGAATTTTATTTGTGACAGTTTTACACCAAAATATCACTTCTGCCAGGTGCAAAAGGATTTTAAAAAATCATATTTTTGGTTCTCACAAAACCTTGTGTCAGTAAACTCATAGAATAACATCTCATGACTTCAGCATAAGAGAGCAGTTAAATAGCATGCTCCTGCAGAAAAGGAATTCTTGAAGTATAACCACACCCTATTCTTGGAGACCAAATATAATCTCACTGTTTTATCAACATCAATAAATTAATACCAAACATATACATACATTGATTTTGAATGATCGGGGCCTTAACATGCAGGAGGGTGAAAGGCGGGCAGGGAATAGAGTGAATTGGAACGATGTGGTATACCGGGTTCGATGTGCTGTCAATGGATTGAACCAGGGCATGTGAAGCATCTGGGGTAAACCATGGAAAGTTTTGTAGGGCCTGGATGTGGAAAGGGAGCTGTGGTTTTGGTGCATTATACAAGACAGCTAGAGATTGAGTGTGAACAAATGTGGCCTTTGTTGTCTTTTCCTAGCGCTACCTTGTGTGCATGCGTGCAGGGGGAGGTGGGGTGTCATTTTATGTGTGGCAGGGTGGCAACAGGAATGAATAAAGGCAGCAAGAATGAATAATGTACATGTGTATATATGTATATGTCTGTGTATGTACAAATATGTATACACTGAAATGTATAGGTATGTCTATGTGCATGTGTGGACACATATGTATATACATGTTTATGTGGGTGGGTTGGGCCATTTTTTCATCTGTTTCCTTGCACTACCTCGCTAATGTGGGAGACAGCAACAAAGTATAATAAATATAAATGAATATACTACAAGATTTGAACATACGGAAGATGCAAGAACAGATAATGACAGAAAGGATATACATGTCATAAGTAGAGATGCCGAGGGTGAGGGGGAGACTAAGAGGGAGGTAAAAGGATGGAATGGAAGTCTAAATTATTGCCACCTGAATGTGCAAGAGGGTAAAGCATGCATGGCACATAGTGAACTGGAACGATATTGTATATGAGGCACTGACATGCTGTTAAGGGACTGAACAAGGGAATATGATATGGTGAGGGGGAAACCAGAGTGGTTTGGCTGTGGACTGGAGCTCTGGTTCGGTGCATTACACATGACAGCGAGGTAGTGGATAGGTGTTACCAGACACCTTATTCTTGAGGTTATAACACAAAAAAAAAGTCACCTTTAGTGAGGATATATCATTATCAGGTGACCTTAAAGGATCCCATCCTGTTGCTACTACTCACTGTAGCACAGCCTTAAAGCTAGAGAAGCCCCTCTTAAATCACAAAACAATAATTCATGGTACTTGGGTGGTCATTCGTAACTACTAACAATTTTCTTAAAATTCCTTTTCTCATGAGTGGAAAACATCACAAACTCTAGCCATGGATATCCATATATTTAGGCATGTACTTACTTGGGATAACATTATCAAAATAATAAGCCAGAAAGAGGTAGAGGAATATGTCAAAAGCAATCATGATGAGACTGCCAGCAACTGGAAGTCCAGGTCCATCCCACAACATATTGTAGTTCAGCCCTCCAGATGAGTAGTCAAAAACTATTACCTATAAGTAATAAAGAAGATATGTGTGATCAGTCAAAATGTAGGCAATAAAAAACAACTATATCAAAATGTTATAGGAGAGTTAAGAAATCACTAAACATCTTAATCCATATATCTTTGTGAGAGTAAACAAATCAATCTGTAACTCTAAATTTACCTTGTCTATGGCAAAAGAGAAAGCACAAGGAGAAAGTAGTGCAAGAGCCCAAAATACTCCTTGATCAATCTTGTTCTCCAAATACACTTGCAAGTAGAAAAGTAGGCTTAAAAACACTTGAATCAGGTTTGCCACAACCCCTGCAACCTAAAATACAGAAATAACATGTTAATAAATTGTATTCTGATAATCCTGTGGATCTTTGTAAAACAGTACAA